>JAASGD010000568.1:0-19936 GCA_023334115.1 Globisporangium megalacanthum
AATACCAAATCCCTCTGATAATCTATACCATCGCTTATGACAAGAAATAATAGGATTGTGAAGTGTTAGTCAAAATGTATGAGAATACTATCTTGATACCAATGGTATCAAGGAATACATTTTAATTCTGAACATTTTTCCAGCTAGAATCATGACATGCCGCCAATGACATGTGGCCGCCTTTGACATGAGGGATACGGTATTCACTTGAGTCCGAGTAAGCCACCTCGGGAGGTGGCTGACTCAGAAGTGAGCAAAATTCTGACTGATATTTTCGGCAGTTTTTGCTAATTGTTGCTCGTGTTTTCTGTTGACAAAAATCATACAAATACCGCATTCTCTTAGTTGTTACGGACAGCCATGTGCGGGTTCAGAATAATACCTCCAAATCTAAATGTGCTATAGAATTACGCAGTGTCTAGGTTTTTTGTGTCTGCCACAATAGAAACGATTCTTTGGGTGATAATTTTGCGTAAGACACGCCACAACGACTCATCGCTGACCTTCCGGTCAGCATTTGGGAGGCGAGGCATGATTGAGCAACGCGGATAACAGCGTAGACAGCAGTGCCGGCAGCAACACTGACAGTAGCGTTGACAGCAACACTGGCAGTAACGCCGACTGCAACACCGACAGCATCGCAAAGTCAGACGGCTGCACACACGCCGACGCATTGCTCATCGTACGCGCTGCAGCGCTTCTACTTTTACACTGAGCGTAGGTGCTCTACGCGCCGGACTTGCTCGGCACGAGGACTGATTGTTGACGAGCTTATACGCCGTGAGGGCAGCTGCACTGTTCGCGTGTTTTTCACCAGACCTTCACGGCCACTTACTGTATTTTGTGCCTGAATTGCGGGCATTGTGGTTGATTTTACTGTGTCGATACACTAGATAAAGTAGGTTGTCCGCTTTAACCTAAGTTGCGGTGCCGTTCGAAATGCCCATTTTGATTGGGCAGATCCAACCTGTCCGTTATAAAAATCGTTCGTATCAACTACTATCTAGTAAGAGATATGGTATGCGACTTTGACTCCCCTATTGCGGTAGTATTATCTTTATGCTTTTTTGTAGATCGCTTAAAGATTATCCCTTTTTGTTTTTCACTATGAATGATCTCTATTGTGTCCGAGAATAATTTTAGTTTAACCGAGTCTATTCCATTTTAGCTAGATCACTCGAAATAGGGATTCTGAGAGGGCATATTTATTTATTTATTTTAATCATCAATGTCTGTAAGAAGGGATCCGTTTTCGGGTCATTTTTATGCTGTGTTCTAGAACGTCACTGGTCTGTTCTCTTATCACCGCAAAAATTGTCCAGTCAAAAGATCATGTAAAAGTGAGGATGTACACACGAGCACTTGTTGATTGGAGCATTCGCGATCTCATGGTGACACCGTCAAAAGGTTGACTTTTATTTGAATATGCGATCCATTCTTTGTGATATTTAATATTATAGCCATAATGACGAAATTGACTTGAATAAAGTATCTAGAAATATTTTCTTGGCGAAAATTCTTTATCCGTCCAGCGGCCACCTCGTCAGAAAAACGGCACTCACGGCTAAAGAAATTTTTGATGGGGCATGATTTCTCAACAACCACGACAATTTAGCTAATAAAACTTTGGTGAGTTTCACCAAACACACTGATGAACACGCTCTGCAAGTTTGAGCCCAACCCACAAAGTACCCGTGAAGTTAGCATTTTCGACCGCATACGCGAGGGTTCACTTCTTACAGACATTGGTGATTAAATAAAGGGTAAAAAAGACTTTTTATTTTCACTTTTAGTAACACTTTTTACATATTTTTTTAAAAAGTAGTTTAATACATATATTTGTATGAATAACAGAAAACAAAAAAGAAAATTTACATAATATAAATATATTATATATTATGTAACATTTTATTTTTTTGTTTTCTGTTATCCATACAAATGCTTTTTATGGAAAACACTTGATAGTTATGATTCAGTCATTCCTGAGATTAAAATGTTTCAATTTGTAGTCCCATTTTAGTAATATAAAAATGATAACGAATGAGATGTCCAAATGCATTCCGTCCATGCGCCAGTTTTCAGATTATCATTTCTCCATATTTCGCAAATCAACACCATCGACAAGAAACTCGTTTTAAGTATACCCTGGGCTGCTGTAAAGCGATTGTGATTTCATCAGAGGGATTGCGCAACCATTTTGTATAGGCAGACACTCACTTTAACCACTACCGAATTCCTTTTGTTCTTGAAGACACATAATCAACGTGCAACCCCAACCCTTGTTCCGCCAGAAAATAATGCACCAACAACTCGAATTCACCCATCCTTCATTTTAGAACTATTGATTTCTGCTCTGTCTGTATCAACAAGTGTTTCGCTATATTTGACTGTGATTGGTTAGTGTCTTGTCCTACTTGCTCTCCATATTTACGGGATTGTTGATCCCTTATTTATGGTGATCGAGTAATCACACGATGTCGGCAATGTCGCTCTTGCCGAAAGAGACTTGAAATATGGACTTCAGGTGTGTGTGCTAATTTATTTTAAAACCCATAATTTTTACTTCAAATAGTACCTTTTACATAAAGCAATTTTATGTGTTTTAGTTATTCATAAGAATACTTTTTACATCAAATACTTTAATTTTTCGTCATTCCTAATATTTCAAAAATAATGATACAATTGTAATCTTATTTTAGTAATATACAAATGAGAGCGAACGAGATTTCCATTACGATGGTTTTTCCAGAGGATATAACAGAGGAATAAATCTTGCTAAACTTTTGGCGTGCACTTTATGAAGGTGCAGTACTGACACTATTACTTGGTTCATTTAATGAACCAAGTTCTCTGGATTTTTTCCAGACATATACCGAGATCTGACTTGGTCTACCTTTTCTGAAAATATTTTCTGATTTACGATAGTTCGGGTAACCATCATGCGACCTTTTCTAGACATGTAAATATTTTTTCTTGAAAAATTAGAAACTCAAAATAATTTCATGTCTTCCCAAGAGGTCTATGTCTGTCCTCGGAAGATATCTCCTAAAATTAATTTCGTACAGGGAGCATTCATGCCACATTCATAAATTTTCATAATTGTTCATAAAATGTACATTTTTTGTCGAGATTGTTGCTAGTTCTGGGATGGTGGACAATTTTTTCCCTTGTATAGAAATGTCTGTCCTCGGCAGACATCCTGAAATATTCTGATTACATTTCCGATTACCCTTCTCTCTGCCCTTGAATCAGAAGATATTGTGGTCTGCTGTCACCGAAATAAGACAAAAATGGAAAGCCACTTTTGCATCATTGTCTCTGAGCAAGCAATTCTGAATGTGTTGAGCACTACATGTACAGTGCCACTTTCCTGGTACATGTATAACAGGGAAATTGGTACTGAATGACAACCATTTGGAAGGCGTTCATCGTCAATGCATACATCATGAAAAGCCACACCTGAAGGGTTAAATGCCAGCGCTTCACCGGGCAAGGCACGGTACTGTCTTTAAGTCAACCAGGCCAAACGCGATCAGACCCCCCCAAAAAACTTCATCAATACGAACCTAAACGAACCCAAATTTTGTGTGTACATGCACCAATGCAACACATGAACAATCTTGCTGTTTGAAACCTCTGATGGTGTTTGTTTGATGCTATTCATTTTTTTCAAAAGTGTTAAAAAGTGATTTCGTTTAATTTACGCGTTTTTGACCACCCTTGTGCAGATATTGTTTATGATTGACGCAACTGGCAATGCCAACCACACAACCTAGTTTGAACAAGTCGCAGATGGACTTTGTCACACTCTCGAAGCCGGTCGGTGTCATGCGTCAGGAGCTTCGTTATCGGCCTCTTTTGTGTCGTCAAAATATATTCAGACAGTAGTCTTTTTTTATTTGTCTGAGTGAAAAGTCCAATATTACAGTACATTTTGACAATTCAACGTAAAAACGCAATATCGTCGCATTGTGTTGATTTGGATAATTCGAATCTGAGTTTGTTCGCCAAATCACAAACGATAAATTCCGAAAACGATGACCACCTTGAGCCAAAATGGTCGAGACACTTTTTTGGCTGGAGGATAACTTTGTGGGTACTTATCAAATGGGTGTTGCACCTACATCATCTTGATCATAAGATACAGGCATTATTCTCAATAGTCAACCCCTTCCAATTTAATATTTCTCAAAATAATGAAAACCATGTCAAGTTTTTACAGCACAGGTTTTCTCACCCTGAGTGAACAAGAACACAAAGAACATAGTACTGAGTGCCGCGCCTTGCGTGGGAAGCTCTGGATCATATAATCAAGATTGATGAAATGCCGATATGTCATCTACCAATTTAATTTTTCATATATAGTGCGAGATTCCAATTATTGGAGGATCGGAATGTGTCGACCTTCCAGGTCAAACTCATTCACATCGTTGTCTGGGTCCTTCATCCATCACATTTCAGCGTGTCAGCTGCCAGAGCGCTGACATTTTCGCATGTCGATCGTATATCTCCCATGAGAAGCAGCGCAGAAAGACCAAGCCATTGCAGCGCCAACCGACTGTCGTGGCACTGCGGCGCTTCGAGTTCACCTGAGTGGTCTTCTAAATGTACAAAGCAGCCGTAGAGCCTTGTGCGTTCCTCGTGTTCTTCCTCAATTTACAGCGCGACTCGTTCGCGTACGAAGCACTCATTCTCAAGCCGGAAGTGCCGCTGCGCGGCTCGAGAATGTCGCCAAACATGAAGCCAGTCTCATAGGTGACTAGCGCGCCGCTCATGCCAGAGATGAGCTTGTCGCGGAGGCAAACAACGCACTGCTGCCGTTCCAGGAAGTTCACAAAAAAGCTTGTGTGGGCCAAGACGCAGTCGCGCTCACGATCAATCTCGCACGCGCTGTTCGAGTTTTCAGCAGCATATCACGGCTTGATACGAAAGATGCGCACCGCATTGAAGCGATCGATGAAGAGCTGTTCAGCTTCTACATGTTGTTCAAGAAGCGGGAATAGCCGCTTACGCTGATTGAAGAGAGCCGGGCTGCTGATGTGTGTATACTAGAGGCCGAGTCGTTAGGAGCGCTGCTGCTCAAGCCCAAGCCGTACTACGATATCGCCACCTTCGCATTATCTAGGAAAGCACCGCGACGCGGTGCAAGTGTACTCGCGCCTGCGCTTGGGTGAGTACAAGCAGGCGAACTTGCCATGGAGCGATGTGGAAGCTGCGATCGACGTGCTCGTAGCAGAGCCAGGGAACCAAAACAAGGTCATATATAAGCACTCAATCCGGATTAAGATGGCGACGACGACGAAACAGGCGCCGCGCATCTTCCTGGAGCGGATATCGCCGCTTCCGTCGAGTGACGAATTTGCCCACCTTCGTGAGCAATCAAGCGAGCGCTCCCACTTCGCAGCAGCGGCCGCTAAGAAGAAGAGAATAAATTTAAACGCCGCTGTGTCACACGCACACTTCAGACTTGGGATGGATGAAGCGGACGAAAATCTCATGAATGTCTTACTGGGTCGCGCAAGAGTGTTGTACACTGCACCTTGTTATACGTAGACTGGGTCAAATGGCTAGGAATGCTTCACACAAAGTGCTCTGTGTGGTTGAATATCAATGTCACTTTTGTAAGTTTGTACCTACGAATTTTTATATCGTCAAGACGTAATAGAAAAAAACGAATGTCGACCGTCTGTCCCTCGTGCAACATTTTTTACATGACGTTGCACGAGCAGAAACCGTCATTAACATTTTGTGCAAATATATTTGATATGTAACTGTAATATGAAACTAATTAATTTTTCTAAATAAGTTAAATTCGAGTCATCTGGGTACCCGAAATAAAAATTATACAGTTTATACGTTTGTACTTGACAATGGGATCTCTCTGGGATCCCGGAGTAACTCTGGATTAAAACCCTGATATCTTGTAGTCAACACGGACCGCAGCCCATAGCTCATTTGCCCACATTATTCTACGCGTACGACGTCAAATACGTGATGGAGCAGCAGCACAGCGCGCTCCAAAAAGCGATTACCATAGCTACTGAGAGTATAACTGGTCATACAGTACTTGTTGCCTGCTTGATAAGCGGATGCGCGAGATTACTTGCTGCCTCACGTTTCCTCATTGTTATTCGTTATACACTAAGAGAGCATACTCAGTATCTCGTGCTGCTTTTGTCTGTCTTCATTATACAGCGTGTGTGCGAGACCAAAAGCTGCCTCGCGTTTGCGTTGTGGTGATGAACAGTTGCTATTGTTTGTACAAGTCGTGGAGTTAATGATATTGGTGTGTGAATAATAGAGAGGTTTAGCAGAAGTGGTTATCTTATTTACCCCCTTTAGAAACGGGGATACAGAGGTGCTACACTTCGTGAGGTTTAGCTGGAAAATAATATCTCTATCCAAACTTAAAATCTGCAAACAAGTTTCTAAAGATAACGTGGACGAGCAGACCATCACTGCACTCGTAGACGACGACGCCCAGCTACTCGAAGACGCTCTTACTTTGATAGTGAGAGCGATCGCAAGCATCCCGCTGCACAACCGCATCGCGACTACAGCAATTCTCCTTTGATCTCCAAGTGATTCCACCTGGCTGTCCAAGCACCGCTTCTAGTTCATGCCCAACGACATTCTCCGCATCCACGCAAAGCTGCCATTCCCAGCTGTGACCTATACTCAGCCGCTCGCCCCAGTTAGCAGTTTAGAAGCGCTCGGCATCCTACTAGCTCGTCTCGCCTGCCCGTGCCGCTGAGTAGAGATTCAGCTGGTTCGGACGCAGTCCAGAAGTACCCTCGTCCGCTTTTATGGTGACCATCAACATGCTGTGCGCTACTATTACCGCCAAGATGCAGTTCGACAAGGACATGACCGCGGTGCTTAACGAACAGTGCGTGCCCGGAGTCCACGAGACGATGGGTTGCCTTGACTCGTGCATAGGCTTTGTGGATGGCACTGTGCGGCCGATCTGCCGCCCAACACAGCGCCAGCGTCAGGCCTACAATTGACACAAGCGTGTCCATGCGATCGAGTTTCAAATGCCCGTGCTTGCGAACGGACTCATTCTCTCGCTGACGGGTCTGTTGGAAGGACGCCGCCATGATGTCGCGATCTTGCAGCAAAGCGGACTGGGCGAGCGCATGCAAGCGAGCTTCCCGTGTTCTGTCTGTACGGCGACCCCGCCTATCCGGTGAAGCACTGGCTACTGCGTTTATACAAAGAAAACGAGCTTTCAAGAGAGCAACTCGTGTTTAAGCGACGCATGAGCAGTATGCGTGTCGCGGTAGAGTGGGTCTTTTGTACAATTGCGAGTCAGTGGGCCTTTTTGGACTACAAGAAGAATCTCAAGATCTGGCTCTCCCCACTCGGCAAGCTCAATATCATCGCTGGCTTCCTCACCAATTGCTAGTTCTGCGCGC
The DNA here is from genome assembly GCA_023334115.1 of Globisporangium megalacanthum. Taxonomy (NCBI): domain Eukaryota; phylum Oomycota; class Peronosporomycetes; order Pythiales; family Pythiaceae; genus Globisporangium; species Globisporangium megalacanthum. The sequence continues at coordinate 7,419 of JAASGD010000568.1, forward strand.
GCGTAAGCAATCAAGCTAGCTCGTCCTTCGACATAGATCTCCCTACGCTTGAGAGCTACTTAGCAAAAATTTAGGCGGAATAGATTAAAATGAAATCAAAATCTATCCTGAAATGCAATTGCGTAGTTGTAGTTGAAGTCAAAGTTACTGCACGTCACTTACATCTCTAGCTTTTGCACGAGCTTCTTGAGCACCAACAGCATCTGCTGCTGAAGCGCGGTCGTCTGATTCTACTCGCGCTGCCTTTCGAGCATCTGCTGATGCTGCAACTCTCTGCTGTGCTCCAACATCTGCGGCTTCAGTGCCATTTCTTCATATCGTTGCTCGAGATCACGCTCTTGTTGCTTGCGCCGGCTTTGTGCACTTCTGACAGAATTGCCGCGCTCGATCCTTGGCGTTTGCGCCCTCCTTGGTCCTCTGGGGCCATTACGTGCATGCAGACTTCGTGTGTGGCTCTGCCGACAGCAGCATCTTCATCCTCTCGTGCCTTCCGTTTCACTCTGTCTTTCTCGCGCGCTTTCCTGCTCTTGCCGATACCATCTAAGCACTCCCAAATGCAAGCATCGAGCTCGGTCTCACTCACTTCATCGACACCAGGAGGCGAAGTAGCAGCTTAGTGACTCCGCTCTCGCCACACATCCATTCGCATCCACATATCTTTTCACAGCCACACACAGCTATCCACACGCTCACTCGTCGCTACTGATATACACCACCCTTCAAACGATGTACGACTGAACGGCACTTGACTATCGGCGGCTCTCCCCCTGTCGCTTCTTGTATTGAGCAACCTTGAGGTTTACTCTGCTCTTGAGCGATGTCAGCTCGCGTGCGATGCCAAGCAAGTTGAGCTCAGCATGAAAGCGTTCCCACATCTGCGCAGGTGTGCCGCCGTCTGCTACGAACAGCCCGCTCTCGCTGCGCAGCTCGTGGAATAGCATGAGGTCATGCTCCCCGTAAAAAAGAAGAAGCACTCCTTGCACCGCTCTGTCGGCTCTGTGCTGTCTGTTGTGGTTTGGTTCTTGTCGCAGGGAGAGTGATCCTCACAGTCTTGTTCGTCATCACTCTCGCTCCTGGCATCATGGAATTCCCACGCGATCCAGCATGACTGAGCGGGATGTGGGTCGTGCTTCCGAATTTCCTCGGTACCGCACAAGCCGAGCCGGCCAAGCGCAAGTGCAACCGACCGACCCTCCAGCTCTCAGTCCCACATCCCTGACCAGCCCACGTAACCGACCCCCCGAAGAGTCGCGTCTCTCCGAATTCCTGAAACACCCGATCGGTTCGACTCGATTTTCGTATACCGGGGGGGGTTCAGCTCTTGCGATGTCGGCAGGAGGCGAGAAACCCCCGCCGCCTACCGACCGAGGTCCTGAGCTGCGTCCCGGCGCGGCCGGCACTCAGGGACAGCTTCAAGAGGGGAGCACGGCGGCAGCCGCGAACGCAGACGAAGAAGCACACGTGTCCAGCTGAGAGGCTCTCACATATCGTCAGGAGCCGCCACAAGCCACTTCGCATCAACCAGTGATGAACGACGAACTTCGTGCGGTGAAATGTGCAAGATCTCACGGAAGCTCACCCGAGGATGCAGCGTACGCCAGCGCAAGCACGCCCCCGACGACGTCACCTTGTGAAGGAGGAACACCTGCTCACTCATAGGGCAAGGCAGAAGCACTGCCGAGCATCTCGCACTCGATGAACTACGCTCAGGCAGTGTACGGGCGTAACCAGTCTACTCCGCCGCCTTCGCGTGCAGAAGACAAGCTACCGACATTGGTGTCTATCACAGTCGGCACCTTCACCGACGATTAAGTTTCTGATATCACTACAAGGTGCAACGCCGAGTGTCCAAGTGTTGCTGAACGCAGAACAACCATGGGTCTCGAGAAGCGAATCTTCCAAGGCGTCTTTGCAGGCGCTGTGGTCGTCAGGGCAATGCCTGACTTCTTCAACTTGGTTTTCTCGTCCGACCAAATGGTGGCCTTTCATGGCTACTTGAGGGACCACGTAGAAGGAGAACCCCACGCCATCCTCCCACCGACTGCGCGCCTGTCGGATGTTGCGCTTACAATGAAGAGGATCGCTTACCAGATCCAGGAAAGCACGGCGCTCCACGCTGACGGATGCGAACACGTCGGAGAGCTGTTGAAGTCTGTAGAAGCAATCACGTATGACACGGAGAAGAGAACTTTCCACTTCCACTTCTATACGAAGTCGGACGCTGCGAAGTGGGAATCGTACTCAAACCCTTTTTGAAAAGCGTATCTGACGCTGCGCAAGGTCGGCAGTGCGCTCGGTCCGGAGGTACAATCGGTTCGCGGGAAGCGATACCAGATCGACTACCAACTCCACGTCTCAAACGTTGCCGAGAACATCTCTCTGCACCATCTCCACGAGTTCCTGGAGGCCCTGTCCGGCAACAAGATCACCAAGTTCAAGAGTGCGGACCGCGGAGGCAGGGACTCCACCTCTCCACGACCTGGCCAGTCCGCTTGTCGACTCCACTCTGCCCGAAGAGCTTGGTGGGAAAGACGCACATTGGCTGGGCGGGTCACCCACTCTTCATTCAACACTACCATGTCGGGCGAGGACTCCCGTGTCAAGTGTGCTACCACATGGGGCACATGACGTCAGCGTGCGTCACTCCGGAGAGAGATCGAAAGCCTCGATACCTTACTCTTCGCGTCGACACGGCAACATTGTCAGCTCTACCCGCACCATGTACCTTTACGAACGAGTTGGGCCTCGTGTGCTTTTTCTTCACAGAAGAAGGAGGACCATATGACCCCCATTGGCTAACAACAGCGCCACGAACAAGAATACGACGTCGGCTGCTGCCGACGTCGTTAGGATCACGCCGCCTGAGACTCACCCACTGGTCCAGACGGCAACGACAAGCCTCGTCTCCGGAGGCGCAGCCCAAGGCGCAGACGCTGCACAAGCAGCTGTCCGGACAGTGACAACAACTTCGCCGTCACCAGGCGAATGGAAGAAGGTGAAAGCCAAGAAAAGATCAAACTAGAATAAGACACGAAAGAACGCGGCTACGACCGGATCAACGGTCAGTGCCGACAACAACTGACAACAAGCAGATGGTGCACCAGCTGAGAGCACCACCAGCATCTACCTTCTGTCGAAGCAGGAACAACCCTCAAAGGAACGCGAGCGCGCGCCACACTCACCTTCTTCGACAAAGCCAAGCCGATTCAACCGAGCTAGTACGACATTAAAGCGCTGGTTACGCGCCCCACGTGACGCCCTCGACAAACCAAGTTCTACATCCTCGGTGGTCGTGTTGCTCAAGGCGACAGGCGGACGGTCGTCGGCAACGGTCGGCTAGGGGAATTTTCAGTACCTGGCGGAAGTCGAATGCGTGCTCTCAAACCCGATCACACCAGAGCACAAGCATATACGGACAGCAGAAGCACGCGTGAAGCACTACAAGACGCTCATCGCGAGAGCCTACGCAGACCACGAGCACCACGAGTTCGACCCAATATCTCTGAAAGAAGCACTTCTCGTTTCGGGGTGCAGCGAGGCAGAAGCTGAGCATGTCGACAAGACCCCTGGCGTGAAACAGGCCTACTTCCAAGACCTGGCGCAGTCCGGCTGCTCCATCACTGGAAGCATTCCCGGGAAGTTCTGGAGCAATTCAGAGACCCTCCGACTCGGTGCCAAAGCTCTTGAGCACCGTATCTTTGTAGTAGAAGCCAACAACCAGCGCGCCAATGCAATCTTCTCGGTGAACGAGCTCCTGGTTGCAACAAAGTGAAAGACGAAGCAGAAGTATCTCACGGCGGGTCTGCGCTCGCTTCAACCAGCCGCCCGACTTACCGAGCTGCTCGCAGATACGATCAAGTGCCCACAACCACCACTGCTGATCATTCAAAATCGGCAGTCATCACTTCAACTCGATTCTCTTCCCAGAAGTAACAGGGTGGTCGAGCTCATCTCGGGCCTGTAAGCCCCGCTGACCGCCAAGATCCAGCGCGACTTAACGCATTACTTTGTTCCAGCCATCCAGATTGACGAAGAAATGGCCATCGCCAAGCCCTCTCAGCCAGCCTCACCTCCGTTGAGCACGGCAGAGTCGTGTCCAGAGCCGGCGGACCCGGAGACGAGCGCAAACACTGATCATGGCGGTAGCGACGCGGAGGAGGTCAATGAAGACAGCGGCAGCGTTCACTCAATTGACTATGGGGACGACTACATGATGGAGGCGGCACAATGTCTCTCACCACTTGTGCGAGCGCATCTGGACTTTGGAGACTCGCCGATCGCCCCCACAGAGCGGTAGAGGAAGACACCGATGCCAGTACGGACGAGCACGCAGTCTTTATCTGCCACTTCCTCAGCCCGTCGCCGCTCACACAAGAGGAAGAGGCGACTTTAGACCGGGTTCTGCATGCGTACGGCAACAGCCACTATGAGCGGGTATCTGGGAGACGGGGCACAACTTTCGACGAAGTATTTACCTTTGAACGGCGCCGGCATCACCTGATGCTGTTTGAGGGCAGAACGGAGGACCCCACGCCGAGAGCACCGGACCCGGATCAACTTTCTCGCCCCCAGATCGTACCAGGAAATCCGTTAACATGGCGGACACATCAAGCAGTTTCTCGGGGAGAGATACCGATGACAGTGTGATGGTACGGACCCCAATTGCCATCAGCCTCGGGGCCCGGAAGAAAGTCGACACCCCCGCGGGCAGCACACCGCTGTACACTCCTCGCCTGAAAATGAAACATCAAGAAACAGACGCGCAAGGGGAGGACGAAGATCGTGGCTTCCAGGTACCAGATCTCGGCAAGACGACCAAGGTCAATAACCTGAACAGAGAACGGACGGTTTGGATAAGCGTTAGAGAGGTGTCGATGCCGGCTTTCAACCAACCAGTAAAGATGAACGAGTCTGTGAAGTACAATGCCGAGCTCTGGGGATACCTCCTCCGGGGCTCAGATGATTCACTCAAGCAGCTAGCACACATGATGCCGCCCATACGCATCGCCTGGAGCTCGCGTGCCGGAGTCTACATACTCGTGGCATGGGCACTTGACAGTATCCCGCTCCTGCCTGCAGATTTGCAAGCGACACACTGGGAATGGCACGGTGCCTACGATGCCGCACTGGAGTACGACAAGTCAATAGCGATGGTGACGCAGCAGGACAGATGGGGCGAGTTGATGCGCGCCACCAAGAACGCCCTGATTGCCGACAACGTGAGGCGTGTGCGGCACAAGACGGTCTGGAAGGCTTCGGCGACTCTACTTCTCATCGCGCGCGTCTTCCAGGAATGAATCACCCTGCTTACAGGCAGACAACCGAAGGACAACAGCCAACCGTCAGGTGTCCCGTTCTGGACAGGCGAGCTGTTCGTATGGGACGTACTAGCCCGCCGTAGGGCAGAGAACGCAGCGCTGGAGGAGGCGCTCGCAGCGATCACGGAAGGGGAGGGGTGGGGTCGGATGCGTAATTTCCTGACTTCGGTGGGCGAACACCTGCTTTCAGAAGGCTCTGTGGCGGCCGTAAACCGTCGCTATGGGCACCTCGGTGCTCAGCGGCCCAGTCGTGGCGACCATGGGTCTGCGATTTCACGCAAGAAGGCGAACAGCACGGTAGCAGCCTCCTCACATGACGTTGGGATAACAGAACGCAACAACACCGCTCACATCCGACCCTGGATGCAGAGCGGGCTTTCACGTTTCACTTCACATGAACGGCAATGGGCGATGACCACGCAGAATTTTCGGGGTTTCCGTGACGTAGGAGAAATTGGGACTCGGTGGATGCTCGGATGGAAGCGGCTACTCGGCCACAACCACATCGACGCCATCCTGCTCCACGAGACGCATGTGACTTCGAAATCATAGATAGACACAGTGCAGCGGAGATGGTGCTCGATGTGGAGAGTGGCTGCAGATCAACGGACACGGCGGTCCTTCTGGTCCATCCACTCACAATGCACAGGGGGTGTCGCGGTGCCACTCCACCCTCACGCCAGCAGCACTTTCAAGCAAGTCGAGCTTGATGTGCTTTCGTAGAGGTGCAATGCGATTGAGAGCGGCACGGTCAAGATCATAAACGTGTACGCACCGGCTCGGGACCGTGCTGAGCAGCAGGAGTGCTTCTTCATGTCGCTCAAACGCCTGCAGGCCGCCCCACCAAAGATGGTGGTTCTCCGCAGGGACTTTAACTGCGTGCTTCAGCTGGTGTTCGACCGCTACCATGCGTCTCGGGCGGAAGGAGGCGAGACGGAGAGAACGTATTTATCGGAACTGTTGGAACAACTCGATCTTTACGACTCACTCAGAGACCTACACGGCACATACCTTACGATGAACGAAGCACGTCAGTATCGAGTTTACTATTTTACGTTCGGCTCCGCTGAGCACGGCAAACGTCTCGACCGCTTTTTACATCTCCAGGGACCAGCTCGTCCTCGTGACGAACCAAGGAGCCCGCCCGCCAGTTTACTCCTCAGATCACAACGAGTACTTCTTGCAGCTGCGACTCCTAAGTACGACGGGACCACGTTCCGAGTCCCCAGCTCTTTATCTGGGACGGGGTCCCAGTGCAACCCGTTTCGGCCAGGTTGTGCAGAACCGAGTGGAGCAGTTGGTCACTGAGCAGTTGTGTGCTCCCGATAGCAATGACGGCATCTCGGGACTGATCACGAGCGTACAAGAGATGTTGCGATGAATGCAGAAGGAGGTGACCAGCTCCACCAGGCGCAGTAGACGCCGTCGGCGAACTTAGCTCAGACGGCGAGACTTCTCCGGTGTCGACCACGTGGTAACCAAGCAGACATGCGACGAGCCTCTCCTTCGAATGAGGTACAAGTTCATGCAAGTGCCGGCGAGTGGAACGGCTGGCTCGAAGGACTTCTTCAGAAGAATCTCGGGACGTCAGACGGATCACAGCGTCTCGAAGCTAACCAAGGACGGAGCCGACATATTGCAGGAACAAGGAACGCTGGCAGACAAGATGGCGGCCGGGTGAACTGCGATCGTGACAATAGCGTACGCCAACAGGAGTCAGGAGGAGTAGGATCGAGCGATCAGCGATTTTTGCGACCTCCGGCGACTCCCACAAGTACCAGCCGAAGACAACGCGTCTCTCGTCCGCGAAATCTCGGTGCAAGACGTCAGTGATGCCATCTCGACAATGGCAAGAGGGAAAGCCGCTGAGAATAGACCGCATCCCTAACGACTACATCAAGGACCATCGCTCTCAACTCGCTCCACTCCTGGCTCAAGCATACAACAAATACATGACCAATTACAACTTTCCAGGTATCTTTGACGTCGCAGTTATTGCTACTTTGCGCAAGAACGGGGACTCGGAGGACGCGTTGGAGTACAGACCCATAGCTTGCTGCCCTCGGTCTACAAGATCTTCACCAAAATCCTGGCTGCGCGACTTCAACAGGTGTTGCCACGACTGGCCGGAACGGATCGGGGCGGCTTCGTACGTGAACGCCAGCTGGAGGACAGTGTTATTGCGATGCAAGCCGCTCTGCTTTATTAGTACTGTACACCGGCGAAGCTAGCCCTGGACAGCTCAGTGATCCTGACGCTTGACTTTGCTAAGACCTACGGCTCTTTGGAGCGACCTTCCTGACTGCAGTCTTGCAGGGCTTTGGCTTTGGAGAACGGTTCACGAAGCTGATTGCTGCTCTGCACTCCAACACCTCGGCACTCTTCCAGGTTAATGGGGTCCGATCCAAGCCCGCGCAAGTCACGCGATGCGTTCGCCAGGGCTGCCCGCTGGCGCCACTTTTGTTCCTCTTCATGAACGAGACGCTGGGCATGCATTCAAGCAAAGACCAGAGATCCAGGGACTAGGCTTTCGTGTAGGACAAAACAGAGCCGCGCTAGTCTGCGCCGGATTCGTTGACGATTCTACGCTATTTATGAAGAGAGCAGGGGGCATCGCAAAGTGCGTAGCAGTGCTCAACAAGTTCAAGCAGTCCTCCGGCTTGATGGTACAGCCACGAAAATGTGTGGGTAGATCGCTGCGGCCCATCGCGGCTTTCCTTTCCTCAGGCGTGGTGATACGGCTCGTTACCTTGGAGTGTTGGTCTGAACCAATCATCTCGAGCGAGTCAACTGAGACTGGAGGACCGCTCTGCTGCAAACTCGGCTGGGGATCGCGGGACGAGTGACCACAAGTCGCCTTGGACGAGCGCTGGTACTGCGCATGATCTGCCTGTCGGGGATCGCAATTACAGCACAGTTCTATAAGTCACTGCCCGATCAAATAGCAGAGATGAGGCGAATGATGCTCACGTTCCTGTGGGACGGACGGATGAGCAAGCAGGGCGCACCGAAGCGACGACCCATAGCGAGCACATTTTTGGGGCTCCCGGAACAGCAAGGGGGCGTAGATTTGGGCAACATCGAGCGAGAACTGAAGCTGACCGCAGCCAAGCGAGTCTTCCGTTTGGGCACTCAAGCACCAGGAAAAAAACAACTCCTTGCGGAGGTCGTACTGCAACACTCAGGAAAGACGTGGCGTACCACGTCGACGGACGTGGGGCGCGATTTCCCGTACTACCTGACACCTCGTCCCCAGTGGTCACAAGAATCCGGCTCATGCGAATGCTCTTTAGGACAGCGGAATCCTTGTCATGGAGCGTTTTCTCTTCGACGGGCTCGGTTGCCAGGAGCTCACACAGTTCCTCCCAGTGCCTCGTCTCCGGTCTCTATACCAGCACTGCCAAATCGCATGGACCTCAACAACGTCTGGTACCTGTAACTTTACGGCGCGCGACCCAGATGATCGGCGGCAACTTCAGCACCAATGGTATGCGGCGGTGCCATGGCCGTTACGGAGTATCTGGGGAAAGTTGTCGGCCGCGTGCAACCCACTTCTACGATCGGAGACGGAAAATCGTTGCGGGGGGGGGTGATGTCAGTCACAGCACGTTACACGATCGACACATGCGCCGTGTTCCTCCCCACAAGCCCGTGGTTATACGGGCTCTCAACAGGCCTACCACCAGAATGGAGCCGTGCACGTAAAGAGAAGGTGCTGGAGCTGCTTCTCACCCACAACCCAGCCTTCCACTCGCAGCAGCCTCTACCAGACCCGATGGCACCCCTGGTCATGGCCGCTGACCCATGGCTACAGACGAGGACCTGTGAGCAAAAAGGAGACCAACATATAAGCTAGGATCCAAGAGGAGACGTATATCTGACGTGCGCAGGCTTCAACACACTACCCAAGCTCAAGACGGGGGACGACGAGCTGGTGGAACAAGATGAAGACAACCCGCTCATCTGCGTTCAAGTTCATCTCCTGGCTCACAGGCCGCCGGACGACCAACGCTTCTACTTCCGAGATCGGATCACGACGCAGTTCAACAGGTTCAAAGCACGATGGAAGGATGTAAAGGCAAAGATTACTCAACGCGTTGCAAAGACAGAGGGCAACAAGAACCTGGACAGCAGACGAGCTACATGGTAGAAGTACGATGCTGCGGGTTCAGAGGCAGTCGAGACACGGGCGTTCGGAGCACGGCATCGACATACAAGATCTCTCCCAGCGCACGATGCGTTCTTCCTATACCGAGTACCCATTGGTGGACTGAACACGCACCGTTCGGACAGCGCCGACAACCCGTATTGTTCACTCAAAGACTACTCGAAGCAGAAAAGACGCGACCCCGCGCATCTTCTGGAGCTGTGGAATCGCACAACGTACTTGGTCAGCAGTACTCCAAGCTTGGACCAGAGAACGCATCCGACAAACTGACCGAGACGAGTATCACCAACACGTCTTCTCGCTGCGAGCTCCCGTTTACCTTTCTACCTTAGGGCCGCGCTCCTCGGACGTGTACGTGAGGTCAAGCCCCAACACCGAGCAGCATTGGCACAGGCCTGGAAGGTCATTTGTTGCTGTGACAATGAAACAGCTGTGGCGGTACCGCTGCGAAGCACACTTTGAAGGGGTAGACCGCGCGATCTTTGAGAAGTTGTCAGCGCTCTTCCTGCGCCTGCGAGACGATATGGCCACTCAGGACGGACTCGCTCGGGTAAGGAGGGACCATGGCGCACGAGCAGTCTACACACTGCTCCAGGAGAGTTTCCATGACGGCACTTTGTAGGAGAACGATGATGACAGCGCACATGACTCTGGAAAGTGGTGGTTGTTGTTCAACGGGGGCTCGAGGGGCAATCCAGGTGTCACGGGAGCGGGAGCAGTGCTCATCCAGAACGACGAGACTGGGTGGCGAATACGATGGGCAAAATACGAATACGTGGGAGACAAAAACTACCAACAGCACAGTAGAGTACGCATCTCTGCTTCTCGGACTGAAAGAGGTGGGCGCCAGAGGACTCTACGCCATCACGATAATCGGGGGCTCGCAGCTGGTACATCAGCACATGAGCGGCGTGGCGCAAGTAAAAGTGAATCATCTGGCAGCCCAACAACGACGAGCACAGGACGTAATGGAGAGGAGAAGGGCCTTTAACTTCAAGCACACCTACAGAGAGCACAACAAGATGGCGGACCATCTGGCGAATGATCCATGTCGCGGCGAGGGTGAAATAGTGACCCTGGCCAGGCGGTTTGGAGATTTTGTTTCATTACATATTGTAGGATTAGGGTGTACCACATTAAGATCAAATTAGGAGATTATTAGTTTTGGTAGACAGCCTCCTATTAAGTTTGGGGGAGGTTTTTTATGGCCGGCCAAAAGGCCAGCCTAACAATACATTTCCCTTTTTGTTTCCAAGAGCACAAGACCACCTCCTCTCCTCGCTTCCTCAGGCTCCCCCACGGCTCAGGACCAGCATCCCAGGTGGTGTGTGCGTGATTTGTAGCTTGCCTGGCAGTGTGTTCCTAAGGTGTCAGTTTGGGTGTGCACGAGTGTGACTGAGAGTGATAAGCGGCTGCCAAGCCTAAATATATCGGTACCATGGTATTGCCAGGCCGGCAATCCGTGTTCCCATACACGTGCGTTTGTTCCCATCCCCTGGGGGCCTGTGCACAGAGTTCCATATTGCGAGTGAAAGAAGTGAAAGGAAGAGTATTGATGGGGTGTGACAAGGTGCTGTTGCCCCAAGAGCATTCATTTGAGTGCCAGGCGTGCGAGGAGTCACAGGTGTGTCCTTCCATACTGCCGCGAGTGAGATCTGCCAGTGCACAAGTTGTTAGGCATCGATCAAGGGACGTTCGTCCCCAGAGACGAGTGTCGACAAAGAGCCTGTCGAAGGCAGGGGCCCTTCGGCATCGACGTGTGTGAAACCCCGACCGGGTCCCCAGGGCCCAACCGACTTTGAGCGCGTGCATTCGTGTTTGTGTGTGCCCCCAAGGTCTCCCCGAGCGAGTGGAACCCAAGGAACTGAGTGGTGGCGTGGCGAACGGTTGGCTTTGCCGTCCAAGGAACCCCCAGTTGCAAAGGTCCCAAGGAACACAAGTGGGGTACTGACCAACGAGTGGAGGGGGCTAGCCCGTGACTCTCTCCCCACTCCCCAATACATGGCGTCTGCCAGGTTTGGTGACCCACGTTATCACACGAGCCTCGTACGCCATCAGCTACAACGCCCCAACGACTTCAACAGGCGGACTACACGGACGACTCCTGCCCGTATTGGCACAGGATCTCCAATTCAATCCCACAGCTCCAGCAAGTCGCAGCGGCCTAACAGGCACGAGACAGCCGTGACGCATGTGGATCACACATCGGGCTGATCAGCATCGGCGCACATGGGTAGCAGATGACGTTGGCGCAGAAGATTTATTGAGCTCGGGTAGCGACCAGCCCACATTATCCAACGTCTAATGTACACTATCCTCTGAAAAAAGGATGTGGATCGTGCTGTGCAGCCGCCGGGTGTGGCAACACGTGCCGTGCGGCCCCTAGCGCTCTCTTGTCCATTTTCCTGTACGCGTGCAAGATCTCGACAGATATGTGCGTTACGCGCGCATGAAGCGGCAAAGCAAACACCATTTAAGTATAGGCTGGTGATACAGTCCAGGACTGGAATTTTAAATGGACCACACATAAATATGGCTAACCTTGGTCTAACACATTATTTGTCCATGATTTATAAACCAGTCAAAACGCCGGTCAAACATGTTGAAAGATATACGCGAAAATATCGAAAGGTCACATTTTGTCGCAGTCGTAAACTACACGCGGTCCAAAGCTCATGTAAACTACGATGTGTCCACGATCTGCACATGAGCAGTCTTTGGCGAGTCCTGAACAAATCAACTGAGGCACGAAAGCGACGAGCAAGCAAACGCAAAACATCCATGTTCTTCATACTCATGCTGCACACGCACCTCTGTGTACCACCAAGCCTACGACAGACGCGCGCACTCATTCTCTCTTCGCTCGTCAGCACTCTCGCGTACTCTCACGCGTTCACCTTGATCCCAGTAAAGAGCAGGTGGAGAAGCTCGAAACGACGAAGGGCCAGGCTGCTCGTCGTCATGTCGCTCGAAAACGTGGCGTCTGCGTGGCGCCAAAACTTGCAGCAGACTAACACGACACAACTGAACCC
>JAASGD010000569.1:0-19895 GCA_023334115.1 Globisporangium megalacanthum
TCGATCAACCCATACATTATTGTTATTGTCATGAGCTGGCTCGGGGCCTTACATTATTGCACACAATATATTGTATTGTATTGACCGCACCATTATTTTCTAGGAAGCCTGCACAGGAGCTTCGCTGCAGGATGCGCGTCGTGGAATTCTACGATAAGGACGGCGGTATGAAGGCGAGCGACTTGCGCTCTTTGTCAAGGACGACCGAGCCGCGTGTGAGTTTGTGTAGCCAGCACACAAAAATGTGGTTGTGGACGTGGAGATCTCCGTGCACGAGGCCGATGAGATCGCGTACCGGCGCGAAGGCTACGCGCAGCTGTCCCCGCAGCTCCAGGAGGACGCGAGCCTCCCGGTCGTGTGTGTCCCTCCGGATCGAGAGCTGAACGCGCGAGGACGGGAAAGCACCGAGCGCGAGCCCGACCTCATCGCCAAGGGCTTCATGTGTTTCAAGCAAGACCTGAACCGCGCCGGTGCGTTCAGGAAGTGTGACGTGAGCGACAAGACTGACGCGCGGCTCTGGCTACCGCCTCGACGCGGCTTCAAGCTCGTACTGGGCAACGTTAACGACAAGAGTGCACGAACTCGTCGAGTCGCACATTGACCAGGCGCTCGCGTCACCCCGCACCAAGTAAACACTGGCGACTGCCATCGACGACGTCAAGGAGCACGTACGCAAGACGCTGCATCGGAATTGCCCGACAGACGAAGACGGCGCGCCCAACTTCAGCCGGCTCTTTGACGAGTTCGATACGATGGGTGCATGTGTGTCACTGTGTGGGTGGGAGTGAGGCGGAGAGAACGCGGTCGGCTCAGGTGTGGAGGACGCAGCGCTCGTGTGGGACCGGACAAAGCCGTTTCCAACGCAGCTGCTCGACACTGCGGCGTTCGCGCAGTTCCTTGAGCTGAAACGACTTGGAGATGAGCGTCTTGTTCTAGGGGCAAACGTGTTGTCGTTGTCGTCGTCGCCTCCAACGCATTCGGGTCGCACGCGTGCGTTGCGTCGGTTGTCTGTCGTCGACAGTGACGACGTCGGGAGCAGCCTCCAGCGTAGAAGGACGACGCGCTCTGCCACAATACTGTACGCCAAACTGCCGCGTCGTCAGCACGCTCGGAGACGGAAAGCTGAGGCGGGCGGACTCCCAGCGCGTCTTTGCAACGAACCAGCTCAACGTCACGAACGCCGAGTTGAGCAACGTCATTCAGCGCCTCGACGTGATCTGGTCGACTTCCTGCGGTACGTCACCAGCGTCTACGACGCTGCGCAGCTCGTGCTGCAGCTGCTGCTCGTCACGTGGACACGTGCGCTGAGCTTCGTGAGCTTCTTTGGCTGCAGTGCGAACGACTGGACGCTTGACGCGCGCCTGGACTTGACTGCTCGGTGGCGCTCGCTGCACGCTTCTTGGCGCGCACAAAGACACTCTTGCGGCAAGCCGGCACGCTGTGCTCCGCAACCTTCTTCTCCAGCGTCACACCTACGCCACAGAACGCGTCCGTTTCGCACGTGGTGTTGGCGACGCGCAGCTCCCAGCGCTCAGTGCTGCTCAGTCGAGGCACAGGACCGAGTGTAACGGACCAGCTGGTTGTCCGCAGACGCGAGCACTGCTCCGTGACGACACGCCGGCTCGAAGCCGCTGGATGCCGCCCCATCGCAACTCTTCGAGGTCTACGCACTGGCGTCCGAGTGCGAGCGACCAGTGCAGCGTCGCGAAGCTGGAAGCAGCCGAGCGCTCATGCTCGTGCTCGAAAGCGGCCACGCCGTAGTTCGCCACACGTCAGCAGCGGCGCAGCGAGACGCACGCACGCACGCACGCACCGGTCAGCGACCCACTCGCAGTATCCAAGTGAGAGGTCTGCGAGCACCAGTGGAAAGTGCGTACTCGATGTTAAGCGACTGGCACGCTCGAAACGGAGGCTCATGAGCTGGAGAAACGCCCCCTACATGTTCGCTGCTGTTTCGACACTCGAGTGATATTGTGACCCACAGCCGTCCAATGTGAACTGCTGCACTGCAGAGGCGCACTCGCCGCGAGCGCACTGGAAGTGGAACAGCAGAAGTGCTGCGTCGACAGTCGGGACCAGCCAGCCACATCACTGAAACAATTCAGAAAACGTTTAGTAGTCAAGCGTTTTAGTGTACAGAGTTCACTAAAGTTCATGGATAGAAAACGTTTAGTAGTCAAGCGTTTTAGTGTACGGAGCTTACTAAAGTTCATGGATAGCAAATGTTTAGTAGTCAGGCGTTTTAGTGTACAGAGTTTACTAAAGTTCATGGATAGCAGACGTTTAGTATTATTCGTAAGTTATGCTGTACGGTTCACAACAGTGAAGTCCAGCACTTGGTCCTTTGCATAACAACAGATACCGCAGCCAAAATGCATGTCGACCTCGCAGAGGAGGTGATCAGCGGTGTGCTGCTGGCCGCAGAGCACCCCGCAGGTGCCGTTGTGGCCGCTGAGCGCGGCAACTTCGAAGCGCTGCGCTAGTCAGGCGCGTTGCTGTACCTGCACTGCGACCTCGGCGCGCGCAAAGTGGTGGGAACTGAGGCGCTTTGGGTGACCGCGGTGCTGCCAGAAGAGGCGATCCGAAGCTCGTGCTGCTGCTCGCAGGGTTCCTCTGGGACTATGAGGCGCGAATCGCGCGGCTGCTGCGGCTCGTGTGACGAGAGCGCCGCCAGTGACGGCAGTGAGTGCGAAGGAGGGGGCGATGGTGAAGTCACCAAGTGCAACAGACGAGTGGGGGTGGAACGACGACGACAATGACAATGCGATGGGTGCCTCGAATGAGACGGACTGGAAGGCGGTGGACGATGAAGAGCCAGCGCCAGAAGCTGGAAGCTCCCGAAGCCGCGCAGCCGCCGCTCCACTTCGCAGCGTTCCCACTGCTGCTGAGCCACGTGGTGGTGGGTCCGGATGGTGCGCTCGTAGACAGCGTGACGCAACCGGCGGCGTTGTCACCGCTCCTGTTGACGCCACTGCCGCTGGACACGCACGCAGAGGCCACACACTGGTGCGAGCGACCGCTGGCTGTCGATGTGGGGTCAGAGAGTGTGTGTGAGTGTGTGTCTTCCTTTCCTCACTTGCTGACGGAGCAACGCCTCACCTCATTTTGCTGCACACCTCATTTTGTCTCTAGCAACGCATCGTGAATGATCAACACGCAGACGTAGACGTCCATACTGTGCAGGGCCACCAAGCAGCGACTGTGCTCCTCGTTGACCGGTGAGTGATGGTGGTACGCCTGAGAGACGACTCGAGTCTATCGTCGAAGCAGCGTACTCAGCCCTGAGCTCACTCCCCGCCCATGCGCGATTCGCGTGCGTTGTCGACAGGTCCGCCAAGAGCTCCAGATGACCGAGATCTTCCCGCTTGGCACGGCTGCGAGCCGTCACCGCTCTCAGTGTCACCGTCGCAGCTCGTGTCGTTTCGCACGTCCGCGTTCCTCTCGAGCGTGCAGTGGAAAAGTGGCGCGAGTGGCACTCGCGCCCCGACCAGCGAAGCTCGCGCGTCGCGACCTCGGCAAGCGGCTGCAAGAGGTCGAGCGTGGGATCGCGCGGCAGCGGAAGATCACCACGACTGGCTCCACGCGGCGGGCAGGCGAGAACAAGCAGCCCGCGTACAGTCGCGACGTCGTGCTGTGTCGGCTCTGTACCATCCTGGATGGGCGAGCCGGCGGACGCGTCGCACAGCTCCCTGGTCGAGCTTGGCGTCCTTGTGCTCGAGATGCTCGAGCAGATGGCGAAGCGACAGTCACGCTGGGACAAGTGCCGCGGCAGATTCAGCTGTGGCGTCGGGGAGGGAGCGAGAGGTGGCGGGTCGAGCGAGACGGCGTCGCTCCAGGACCTGCTCGTGCACGCGTTCACGCTGCCGGCGCTTCCGTAGAGGAGGAGTACACGCTGGAGCTGATCCGCAGCACTGGGAGGGAGAGCATCCTTGAGGTGCCTGCTGGTCGCTGGTGTCTGGTCGTGGCCGTGGTAGTCGAACTGCGTTCGTCACGCGCCACCAGCACCAACCGAACGAGACCACCGGAGCAAGTGGAGCAACTGGAGCGACGCGTGTCCGTCTCGGCGGCGACTTTGACGACGACGAGTGGGGCTGGAACGACAGCAGCGGCGCTAGTGGCGCTGTCGACCAGCGTGGTCGTCGAGGCGTACTTGGAGCGTCTCTTCCAGCCGCTGAAGGTAAGTGGACACCTCTTTCTCTCTGCTACCTATCGGAGTCGTGCTGGTGATCGGTGCTGTGTGTGTGACGACATCCCTGATGCGGTGCTTCTGAAGTAGGAATGTGCACAGCAGTTCGCAACGACGAACGACACCACTCATCTTTGGGCGGCACGACCGTGACCAACAGCGAGATCATCCGGTAGCAGCTCTTCAAGTCGCTCCAGCTTTGACCCCACGATTGGTCATTTCTGGAAGAGCGCTGAGTATTTGTGTAAATATCCGAACCCTGATGGATTCATTGATTCGTCAAACAAATTTGAAGCGACGCATCTCCTCTCGCTTAAGTTCGACGGCGTTTAACGAATCTGCATACAAAGTTTCATATACTTTCCCGAGCAGAAGACCATCCGAGGTCACCACTGGACACTCACACCAAGCAGAAAAAACGTCTGGGTCTTCCATGGCCATTCTCCAAGCAGCCAGACCTCGGAAGCACGAGAGCAGACCTCCTCGCCTCCGCTCAACAGCCACGTAAACACCACTCGTTCGTATGACCTCGCCCGACCCCTGTCTAGCCCCGCCCGCATTGCTTGCGCTCGCAACGCCCGACCTTTGGCGTCACGTCACCGCGTTCCTCTCTGGGTACCCGCTGCTGGTGGTCGAGTTCGCACGGCGGGTGCGGTCCAAGCCAGCGATCCGCCGTGGCGCGTTCCCCATGCGATCCGGATGGCTGTTGCACGCTGCGATCGCAGAGGGCGACACCCGCGTGCTCGACATGCTGCTGGAGATGCAGCGCCACCACAACGGCAGTGAGGCCGACAATGCGCTCACAGCCAGCCACGTACAGCGCTGTGCTGTCGCGTTCCGCCGACTCGACTTGCTGCAGCGGCTGCTACAGAGTCGACTCGCCACTCCCGTACACTGGGAGCCGGAGCTCCTGGTGCTCGCAGTGCAGCTCCCTGAGCCCGACTACGCACTCATGGACTGGCTCGTGGATCATTGTCCGCTCGAGAGCGTCGTGCTCTCACCGCAGCAGGTGGACGGCGTCGCCGCGCGTGGGAACGTAGCGCTCGTACGCTGGCTCCACGCTCGCGGCTACGCGTTCACAACGCGTGCAATGGACGACGCGGCGAGCCACGGCCACCTCGACACTGTGCGTTTCCTCCACGCGCACCGTTCAGAAGGCTGCACGACGCACGCGATGGACGCTGCGGCAACGAACGGTCACCTCCCAGTCGTCGCATTTCTGCACGCGCACCGTTCAGAAGGCGCGACAACGAGCGCAATGGACGGCGCAGCGACGCACGGGCACCTCCCAGTCGTTCGCTTCCTCCACGAGCACCGACCGGAAGGCTGCACGACGATTGCGATGGACGAGGCGGCGCGTCACGGACACGTCGACGTCGTTCGCTTCTTGCACACGCACCGACAAGAAGGGTGCACAACAAGAGCGATGGACGGCGCGGCGGACAACGGCCACCTCTCCGTGCTCCAGTTCCTGCTCGCACACCGGACCGAAGGCTTCTCGTGCAAGCCCATCAGCTGGAGTCCCCGCAACATGAGCCTCCCGGTCGTGCAGTTTCTGCACGCGCACCGCGCGACTGGGTGGACCACGGCCGCGATGGACCGCGCAGCTGCTGGCGGCCACCTCGACATTGTCCAGTTCCTCCACGCCCACCGGGCTGAAGGCTGCACGACGTACGCGCTCGACACGGCGGCCGGCCGCGGGTTCCTCGACGTCGTCGCGTTCCTCCACGACACAGGCGACGCCAAGTGCACGACGTACGCGATGGACAGCGCAGCTCGTCAGGGCCACGTCGACGTCGTGCGTTTCTTGCACGCGCACCGGTCGGAGGGGTGCACGCGGGCGGCGCTGACGCAGGCGCTGCTCAAGAGCCACGCGCCAGTCGTCGACTTCCTCACCACGAACCGCGACGAAGGGTTCTCGCTCGAGACGCTCCTGCAAGCGGCCCGGACGGGCGGACCCGAGCACGCACTCGCGCTCGAGCGGCTCATTGAAAGCCACTCGAGTTGAGAGCTGAGAGCTGAGAGCCGAGTAGAGAGGGAGTAGGAGTGAAGGTGGTTGTTGGACTGGCTGGCTGTGTCCGTGTGTGGTGTGAAATCTACTTGGTGTTGACCTGTTGACCTTGCGACTGGGGAGTTTGTCGTCCTCTCTCTCTGTGTATGTAGTGCGGCCTCTCACTTGCATGGGATGATCACTTGAAGCCGGTCTTTCGCGCGTGCTCCTTGCTGAACGTCGCAGCTTTGCGGCGTCTCATAGCAGCGGCTTCGACCTCAGCGCCGCCGTCTCTCCGCATTTTGAAAGGCGCGAGTCCACTGCTGTTCGTCCCGCGATACTGGAACGCGCTGATCTTCTCCTGGAGCAGCACGTGGTGGCCCTCGCTCGCGAGGATGCTGCGACGCTGGGGAGAGAGCGGACGGGTGCCCGTGTCGTTCGTCGGCGAACGAGGCGAGGAGGAAGAGGAAGGGCGGGCGTGGACTGGGACGCGGTCGTTGCTCGCAGCGCTTGTGCGGGCCAGAGTTAGTATTTGCGACTGCGTCAGACGTCGCTGCTGATGTCGAGTGGGCGACGACAGCGAAGAGCGACGGCTGTTGTTCAGTTGATGCCCGCCCCTGTCATCACGAACTAGCGCTTGGCGAGCGAGAAGTACCACGCGAGCAATGCTGCTGCTCGTGACGGTCGCTGGCGCATACCGAAGTGACTCCACGCCACTCTCACGCGCGTACTGGTCGAACACGAGACGGATCGCGCTAGTGGTCGCTCGCCTGACGCGTTCGTTCCCGAACCGTTCGAGCAGCAGTCGCAGTGTATCGACTGCGATGACAGTCCGGATGCGTCGCATGTGCGAACGAGGCGATTGGATGACGACGGCCTCTGGCTGCGGGGATTCGAAGCGCTCGTCGACGGTCTCGGGGTCGCCCGATGCCGGCTCGATGGAGAGCAAGGCGGCGTGCACCTTGTCGAGTCGGCGAGCTGTGATGTCGGCCGCCGTCAGGATGAGGCGGTCGGGGTCGCCAACCACCTGCGACAGCATTTGCGCAAACACGCCACCTTCCTCGTCGCTGTCACTGCCACCGTCCTCCTCGACGCTCTCTCGTTCGTCGACGTTGTCGCCATCAAACTCTGGGCCGCGATCACTCGCTGGTGTCGTGGCGGCTTCGACTCTCGGAGCCGTATCGCCGTTACCGCACTCCTCGATCGGAGCTGTCGCGTCTTCGAGTGGCTCCTCGCACAGCGTCGACAGCGAACTTGCTCGTCGGAAGCGCTCGGTCCCGCTTGTCAGGGAGAGTGCAGGTGACAGAGGTTGCTCCTGACTGGCGAGTGCGCTCCGAGTGCTCATTTCGACGTTGCCAGTGTCTTGCCGCGCGTGTCGACTGTCATCCTCATTGATGTGTGTCTCCTTAACGGCAGTTGGTGGCGGCACAGCGTTGGTACTTGTACCAAGTTCGCGTCGCGGCAGCAGCTTGAGTTCTGCGAGCTGCTCGTGGGTCGTCGCCGCCTCTGCACTGCTGACTTGGCTCGCACACGCCATCACATTCTCTTCGTTCTCGCTGGCATTCGTCTCCTGTGTGCGTAACTCCATCCCGCGCAGCACACTCTTCATCGTTCGAGTTGGCGTCGTCTCGAGGATAGCAACAGTGTATAGTGTGTTGGGTCGAAACCAGGATTAGCCTCGGCCTGAGCTCAGCTGGGGAACTTTGACGTGTCATGCATCGTGGACCTCGATAGTGAACTAGCTAAAAGTGTTGTCCTTCGTCACGACGATCTCCATTTCATTGTGAACATGTG
This sequence comes from Globisporangium megalacanthum, assembly GCA_023334115.1. NCBI lineage: Eukaryota > Oomycota > Peronosporomycetes > Pythiales > Pythiaceae > Globisporangium > Globisporangium megalacanthum. The sequence goes on from JAASGD010000569.1 coordinate 7,971, forward strand.
CTTCATGTCCAAGCAAGCACGCCATCCCTGCTCGTTGATTGATCAAGGGACCACCTGCACTCAACAAGATACTACAAAAAGCTCAATAAATGAATTCCAGTTCCCTGAGCTGTTGCTGTGCAATTTCTACCACTTTCATTCTCGAGACGATCAAGTGACGATTGAGTGAGCGAGCGGCCATCATGGTGCACATCATCAACGGTGAGATCGTCCCAGACAACGACCCGCGCGTACTCGCGCGCAAGAATCCGCAGCCGCACGCAAGTGCTGGTCGCCGCCCCGTCGCAGGGCTCAACACGCTCGGGGGCTCCTCGTCACTCCAGCAGCAGCAGCAGCCAGGAGGACACGCGCCTCCGCCGCCACAACAACAGGCGTCGCCACTGCAGGGACTCGCGCGTGCGCTCGGCATCGAAGGCGCCGTGACGATCCCTGGCGTGCTCGGCATGGCGCCGCAGCAAGTGGAGAAAGTGTACTTGGCACTCGCTGCGGTCGCGATCGTGTTGTTTGGCTGGCGCGCGCTCGTGTTCCTCGCATTCGCGTTCTTCCTGTCGACGCAGCAGCCGGCGGTCGGCGCACAGTAGTTGAGCCAATCAATCCAACATGGGCGCTTCATGGCGGAGCCATACTGGATGTAGCATATGTGCTCCGAGCGCACAAGAGAGAGTGTGTATGGGGGAAATACGCATCGTATGGTGATCTGGTGCATAGAGAAATGGAGAAGGGAGAAGGGACTCGTACAGTACACTGTGTACTGTCACAAGAAGATCTCCCGACAGAGCTCCTCAGCAGCAGATGACGCGACGGTGGTCAGCAAAGTGCGAGCAGTTGTTCCACGTGACACACACGCGAGTGAGCCATGTGGGATCTTTCCACGTGGCACTTTGTCTGCTTGTGAACGTGCCGCACGTTTGCGCCAGGCTTGAGACAACACACACATGGAGGAAAGAAAGAATGGAGGTGGGATATGTGTGTGTGATTCTACTTTGTTTACTTGACACTCGAGAGGTACTTGGTTACTTGTACATGGCGCCACGCGCGTAGCTGATTGGATCTGGATAATAAATAGGCGGAGGCTTGTGGGCTCTTTAAACAGCGGCCGCGGACGCTGAGAACGCGCGGACCGGCTCGCACTCGGACGCCGCGGTGGTCTCGCGTGTCGACACGGCCATGACACGCTTCGACGAGCGGCGCCGCAAGAGCCGGTTCACTGCGCGCTTGAATAAGCTGGGGCGACGGCGGGGCTCGTCGAGCGTCGACGTGGCCGACGCAGCTGCGTCCAGCGACCCGTCGCCCATCTGCTGCTGCTTGGCGAGGATCTCGTCTGGGAAAGATGACGCCATGCGGCGGAACACGGTTGTCGTCGCTGGCTCTTGCTGCTGAAGCGACGAGGGCGGGAGCCCGACAAACGCGTGCGCCACAACCGCGTCCATCGACAGTCGCTGCGTCGGGTCCGCCTCGAGCATCCCTGCGAGCAAGTCGATCGCCGCTGCGGGCAGGTCCTTCGTGAGGCCCCAGCGCGCAATCAGCGTGCGCACGCCTTGTGCGGCAATGAGCCGGAAGCGCGCGTCCGACGTCGCGGCGCACTCGACCGGCGGCGCGCCAATGAGCATGATAAAGAGCATGACGCCGAGCGACCAGACGTCGGCTTTCGTCGGTTCATACCGCACGCCCGCGAGCACTTCTGGGGCCATGTAAAACATCTTCCCGACCGTCTCTTTCGACGCTGTCGTAGCGGGCGCCGCGAGCCCGAGGTCGCACACTTGGCACACGTCGTCTTTCGTCACGAGCACGTTCTCGAGCGAGAGGTCGCGGTGCGCGTACCCGCTCTCGTGCACAAACTGGACGCCCTGGGCGATCTGCCGCAGGTACTTGCGCGCGGTCGCGAGTGGGAGTTTGCCGTCCGCTGTGGCCGACACGAGCTCGTACAGCTCGCCCCGCTCGCAGTAGTCGAACACGAGGTAGAGGTAGCCGTCAAACTCAATCTCTTCGCGCAGCCGCAGCACGTTCGCGTGGCCGGCGCCACTGTTGCGCGTCTGCAAGTGGCGGTAGAGCGCGCGCTCGAGCGCAACGTTCTCGCGCACTTTCTTGTCGGTCGCGAGCGTGCGCTGGGCGGCCGCCGCGCTCAGCAGCACGCGCTTCACGGCCACTTGCTCGCCAGTCGGCGTGTGCGTGCAGAGCAGCACGTCGCCAAAGAGCGCGGCCGCGAGCCGCTTCTGGATCACGTACGCCTCGAGGCGCGTGGCGCCCGGGAGCTCCTCGGCTGGCATGTCAGCTGTGGTGGTGGTGGTTGGTGGCTGGGAAGGGGTGGTGGCGGCAACAGACACTGCGTGGGTTGCTTCGCTAGAGATGGGGGTGGGCTGCGCCTGCTGTGGTTCCTGCTCGAGCTGCTGCTGGGCCTGCTGGTGGCGGTGCCTGGAGGAGAACTTGCGCAGCACGTTCACTACGAAGGGGAAGTACAAGTGGTTTCTCGTCGCCGTGGTTGCTGCAATGCGTGTGCACATGCGCGATTTGTCGTGGAGGCTGCGAGTTGGCGAATGGCCCCGAGAAGAGCCCAGCAGGTGAGGAGAGCGAGAGAGCGAGCAAGAGAGCGAGCGAGTTGAGAGCGAGCGAGGCTGACTTTGTGTGTGACTTACTTTGTGCCTGTTGCTGATGTGGCCGATTGCGTTTGTGGCTGCGGCTCGTCTGTCAACGTTGGAGAGAAGCGAAGAAAGTTCGCACGCGCAGGTAGGGGATACAATTGAGCACCTAGTTATGGTATACATTAGGCTATTCTGGAGCCTGCTTCAGCCAATTATGTTATATCGGTAACTTTCACCCGAATCCCAGGGAATTCTGTACTTTGAAATAGGTAGCGTACCCTATACTGAAAGCAAGTCCCTGTATCAAGAAGTGGGTAAGCAGACGTTTCGCAGACTCGACGCAACGACAGCAACGACTAAGCATCACCGCAAAGCCGCGACATGTTGGACTCGCATGCACGTAAATGGCTGGAACGAGTCCAACCGAGTCGGACAGCGCATCCAGTTTCTTTGCACTTTCCACTTTTCGTGAGCTTTTGATTTGGTTTTCAAAACAAGGTGGCCATCCTCACGACGATGAAGGCAACTCACTTACGTGGTCGATAGATTTGGTCTCCTTTTGCTCTGCTGAATGAATGAGCTCTTGACCGCGAGTGCAAGAGAGACCTCGATGTGTCCTCTGCGAAAAACGCTGGCGATCTGTACCCGCGCCGCGAAGACTGCGGAGAGTTCAATGTTCATTTTCAACACCACCTCCATTTCACAACCACCTGTGTGGGTGTATCTCTATGACGAAGAGATACGAGCAGCACAGCAGTTGGAAAGCAGGAAAAGTATCTTTTGATCGAACGGCTGGTGTGCTACTGCAAAGCCTTGAGAAAGGAAGAAGCAGCCGCCCGCGCAGTGCTTGGTCCGCGAACGCTCGTGGCTCGGAGGTGTCCTGTTGTATCGCGGCGCAGTCTTGTGGGTTGTGTGTGTGAGTGGAGCCGAACGAACCTCGAAAAGGTGAGGCGCGAGATGAAAATCAGAGCACGGAGCCTTCGCTTGACCTCTGGCCGCTCGGTTCAGATGGAGGCTCCACGCGTGAAGCTAGCGAGGTCACTTTCCAGACAAATGATTCCAGCGCGAGGCCATCTTGCTTGGCTCAAGCTCGTTTCGTTCTGTTCTGGTGACCAAGCACCACCACTTCCACCACAAAAGTTACAATGAAAGAACTGTGAACTTGCGGCTCACTTTTTAAGTTGCATCTGCGAAAATGGCGTTGTATGCTCGCGAGTCTCTATACAGTTGCCGAATTACAGAGCCCGACTTCCACGAGCAACCCGCTCGCTGAGCCATTTTCTGACGGTGATCCTCCTGCCTTCAAGCGACGAGACCCTGAGCCGAGTATCGCAGCAGGGCGTGGTGATCGATCGACCTCTTTCGTCACTCGAGCTGTCAGCGACACACGCACATCTCGGCCACCGAGCTTCGAAGAGCGTGGACAACGCCGCCTCTGGGGTGCTCGACTAAGCCGGGAAGCGTCTGGGCCGTCTTGAGCAGCCAGAGCAGAGTTGGGAGCAACAGCGTCTCACAAAGGTGTCGAGCGGCGGTGCCAATTGAATGCAATCGAGGCTCGACCCTCGGGATGTTCCATCTCGACACACCTGTTGTATCCAACACTGAAAGGTGTACCCATTCAAATACAATTTGCCGATCTAGAAGGATCGTTTACATTTATTGCAGCAACAACCTTTTTACACCACGTCAGGCGTAATTACAGACCAAGTCGCACTCACCAGTCATTTTGAGATTCCAAAAGTGACCAATCCGAGATTGGTGCAACCATTTCATTTCCATTGCCACTCGCGATTCGTGTCCGACCGACTGACTGACGCGCAACCTTCCAGCTGCGTGCGCCACTTCGTGTGCTCGTGAACCAGAATACATTGCATTGTGTGTGTGTGTGAATATGCGTATGTGCTTGGAGCTCCCGTGATGTCCTAATCTTTGATTTGGAATTACCGTCCGAGTCTCGCCCGCACAGCGGGGTGACGCTTCTGAAGGATACAAATGGCTGTTTGCTGAGGAACTCCTGTCTGTCAATGCATTTGGGTGTACATGGGTGCGCGTGCACTGGAATGGCGTGATGAATAGCTTTCTTATTCTGACACCTCTTGTATGAGTGCGGGGACAAGTGCGGCACCGCGTGTCGTCACGTAACCTGTGCGTTGAGCAGAATCACGCTACACGTTCTGACCATTCCTTCGATTCCGAGTGCTTCTGGCTGTGTGTGTATGAATCTTGTTTGCTGATGAGCGCGTGCCTGTTAGTGTACGAGTGCCGTCCTGGAGCTCGATGAGGATACGACAATATCTCAAATAACTTTCGTTCTTCCGAGATCAATCGTGCGGAGTCAACTTTGTCTGAGAGATCCAACCAGTGTGTCTGCGCTTGTTCGAGGCGCTAGTGCTCTGCTTCAGCTAGTGGTGCCGTCGAGTAGTCTACTTCACGCACGCTTAGATAACTTGGATAACGCCAAAGGTCCCCGTCTTCATCTTTCTTTTCGTCTTCGAACCCCTTTCAAACCGCCTTCGTGGCGTGCGTATCAACCTCGTTGCTGGGTGCCGTGCACAAGCTCACCTGCACGCCTTCTCCTATAGCATTGTCATCGACTTGTGCCTCTGATGTCGTTTGCTTCGCCACGGTCGCTTGTTCGTCTGGTTCTGTGTCATCTCGGCTTGGAATCCTAAGCTGACAGCAATTCCTTCAGCTGTGGCACCATCCCGTCCACGTATATGCTGTCTATGACCAGGATCGCTGTTCACCAAGAGCTCTAAATCCACTTGTTGTACTTCTCGTGCCGTGCCGCCGTCACTTGTACTCGTTTCGTTCTTCGGCGCTTCTTCGTCCAGCGAGTCATCGAGATCGTCCGCTGATCGTTCCCAGCCGTACGATAACTAGACAACAACAGTCACGACCAGTATGAGATCAGGTCCCGGCTGCCGCTTCGTCGTGGTCCTCTTCATGCCTCTGCGGGATCAGCGAGAGCTTCCGCGCCACGTCTCTGTTGCTGGGTGACTTGGGCTCAAAGTGGCTGAGCATACCGAAGCGATCGAGCTCGTCCTCGACCTGGTGCGAGCCGCAGGACGAGCCGCGAGTAGCTGGCTCGTCCTGTAGCCGGCTGTGCTGGGTCGAGATCAAGTCGTTCATGACTGCCGCGTTGATAGACGACGATCGACTGGAATGCCGGTTCGCCATGCTGGCCGGCTTGACCAGTCCGCGCAGACGGAGGCTCTCGAGCGAGCCTTCGCGTCGCGCGTTCCGCCAGCTCCCGGGCCGCGACAGCACGGGCCGCTTCCAAACCTTCCTCTCGTCCGCGTTGTCTGGAGTCGCCACGCCGTCAATGATCTGCACCTCGGGTGGCACTGCGTCGCTCGTCCCAAGCGGACGCGACCGAGGCGGCGCGAGGAGGTTCCGCTGCGACACGCGCTCGGGCTCAAAGAGCACGTACTCTTGGACTGTGTGCGCTTCGAGCGACGTGTTGCGCGACGTGCTCGCGCCGTTCCGGCTGCCAAACTCCATCTGGAAGCGCACGTCGCTGTCGTGTCGTTCGCGCGCCTCGGCCTCGATGCGGCGCTCGAGGCGCTGGATGCGCTCGTCGATCTTCCAGAGCATCTCGAGGGTCTTGCGCTCTGTACCACTCTCCTGTGCCTCGAGCGGCGCGATGCGGGACGGCATCCCACCGCCCGCCCGCATGCCGACTTCCTGCGACTGCTTCATCGCGGCTTGGAGCATGCCTGGGTCGTACTTGTCCATGATAAACTTCTCGATGATCGTCCGGTCTTCCAAGTACCGTTGCGAGATGCTCTCAAACACTTCGCGCGTCAGCGTACAGAGCTCCGAGAACACTTGCGCACGTACGTTCGCTGTGCGTTTGCAGTTCATGAGGAGTGCGATCTCGCCAAAGTAGTCCCCTTGGCCAAGGACCTTGAGCACAATCTCGTTCGACAAGGCTGTCGCAGCGTCCGGGTCCACCGAGATACTCGTGAGCGTCCGCCCGCTCTGGAGCACAATGTCCTTGGTGACTTCGCACACGCCGTTCTGCACAAAGTACATGTCGTTCCCGACCTCCCCACGCACGACAACGTAGTCGCCTGGCATGAACACTTGGAGCTCGAGCTCCATGACGAGTTCTTGGACGACTTTGGCGCTGCAGCTCTGGAAGATGGGCGCGCGGTTGATCATGTCCATGCGCAAGAAGAGCTCGACTTCGTACGCGAGGTTGCGCGAGAGCTCGGGGATGAACGCCGTGACGGCGCCGTCGAGCGTTCCGTGCCGCTCCCACATAGCCTGGTAGTAGTCGTTGATCCGGTTCTGGAGTTCGATCGGGAGCTTCATCCGGTTCATGCTCGCGAAGAGCCACTCCATCTTCTTCTGGTGGCTGCTCTGGTTCTCGTAGTAGTTCGCGATGAGGATCGCGACGTTCCCAAACACCACAGCCATGAGCACGGCGCCGAGGACCATGACGAGGATGCAGAAAATGTACTCCGTGTCGTCGTAGATGGTGATGTTCTGGCCCATGACGACGAGGATCGAGAGGTAGAATGACGCGAGGTACTGGTGGAACGGGTCCTTGTTGCTGTCTTGGCTCTTCAGCTCGTCGCTCGCCACGGCGCCGTACCAGATGCACGCCGTGAAGTGGTTGATCACCAAGAAGATGAGCACGAGCCGCACGAGCCGCACGAGGTTGGCGTGCCGAGAGTACTGGAGCCAGCGGCGGAGCTCGGGGCGGATCTTGAACAGCTTGGCGACTCGCAACAGCCGCACGAGACGGAGGAGACGAGGGGCTCGCATCGCTTTCAAGAGCCCGAGGATGTTCAAGTTGCCAGTTCCCGTGCCTTCGACGTTGTTGATCAGAAGCAGGATCTGGTCGAACGGAAGACACGCGATGACGTCGAAGAAGAGCCTTCACACGTCATCCCACCAGCACACCCAAGAAGTCAGCGCACGCATTGCTTGTGGGGACCCATCCACCAACACTACACTACGGGAGCAAGCGGACGGTACCATCCGCGTGCGTAGGAGATCGCAATGAGCTTCCGGTTCGTAATGTACTTGGCTTCGTCGTCGGTCGGGGCGATCGGAGTACTGAACTGGATGATGATGTCGAACGCGAAGACGCAGCTAATGAAGAGATCGGTCGTGTTGTTGTCGCTCGTGCCGAACGCGAGTCCGTACGGGAGAATCAGGCTCTGGTACACGATCAGGAACAGCGTCATCTGTGGAATGCAACCATGGCCGAGACCCGATAGTGAGTGAGTGAGCCGACACCAAGTGGTCGGTCCGACCCTCGCCCACCGACAGCAACAACAACAGCCACACACACACACACTCACCAGCTGCCATATCCGGAACAGGTTGCTGTGCGGATTCACCATGAACCAGCCCAAGTTCTTGAGCTGCACCGCCTCGGGGTCGATAAAGTCCACGCGGCGGATCTTGTACCGCGCGAGGACCTTCTTGTGCCGGTCCATGTTCGCTTGGATCTCGTTGATGTCGCCTTGGTTCAACGTCATGCTCGTCTTTGGTCGCCGGAGCGCTCGACGCACGCGCAGCGCGGCAAAGAGCGTGTTCGCTGGACGAGGGTCTTCTTCCGGCGGTCCAATCGGCGGAGCTTCAGACGTTCGTGTCTCTGCTTGCACCCCCTGCTCCACACACAACCATCTTTAGTCTCCAGACCAGTTCGCAGACATACCGAGTCCTAGCGTGCACGCACCGCGTGGGCAAACGCTTCCGCCATCGCTGGCGTCAAGCCCTCCTGCGAGATACTCAGCCGCTCCGGCGCGTACGGCACGACTGACACTGCGCGCGACTGGAACTGCGTCAGCTTGGAGAGAAACGACGTGCGCGAGTTCATCACGCGCTGCGAGCCAGCGACTGGGAGCCCCGGCGGCGGTGTTCGCGACGGTTGTCGTCGGAGAGCTGGCGGTCCGATCGTCGGGGCCACTCCCGTCCCTCCCGACTGCATCCGTGATACTGCAGGAGCGAGCGAGCAAGCGAGAGGCCTACGCGGAGTTCGTGACGCTGTTGCGTCGGATTCGGCGTCTCGAGTCGGTGCGCATGAACGAACCTCCTTGCTTGTCGTCTGGACAGAGTCAAGAGCGCCGAGAATAGCGTCGCCCGAACCAGAATGGGCGGCGATGAACTCACAGCCTCGCGTGGTCGCACACTCCGCCTTGGGCTTTGAGGGAGGACCTTGCACTTGGTGCAGACTCATTGTCGTTGCCTTCTCTCTCCGACACTCGAGCCGACACTCGAGGCCTCTGTCGTTCACACTGTCGGAGTGTCAACACACAGTCGGCGCTGTCGTCAGCGTGCCAGCAAACTCAACCTACACCAATTAGGGCGACCCGGTAGCCCAATCGGCGAGATTTGGACTAGAAAACTCGCCGACTGGGCGACCGGGTCGCCCTAATTGGGCTATCGGGTAGCCCACACTTCGCAGTGTGCAGTGTGGGACGTCACTATCGAAAAAGACTGGTGGGGACACATTCATGACCGACGAACTGCCGTCTGGGACGTCAACGGGCGCCGCTCCGAGCGCGTTCCCCACGCGGTCCGAGCGTGAGGCGGTGCTCAGCGTGCTGCGCGACGACTTCGGCGACGTGGCAGAGAAAGTCGCGAGCGCACTGCTGCGCGGCGATGGGCTGCGGCTCAGCGACGTGGTGCCGCGCGTGCAGGCGGCCGCGCCAGTGGTGCCGCCCAGTGTGCACGAGATCACGTGCGCGCTGCTCAAGCTGCTGCAGCACAACGTGCTGCTCGTCCGGCCTGTCGCAAGCAGCAGTGGGCGGGCGACGCTCGCAGTCACGTACCGCGTGAACGTGCAAGAAGCGCTCTACCGCCTCCGCTTCCCCGTGTTCCTCGAGCAAGCGAAGAAGAGCTTTGGGCTCGAGGTGCGAGACGAAGCGGTTTTAAGAGAGAATAAGGGGGGATTTGATTGGATTGGCTGGCTGACAGACTTGTATGGTGGTGGTGGTGGTCAGGGCGAGGTCGTGATGGAAGAGCTGCTCGTCCACGGCCGCGTGCGGCTGGACCAGTCGCTCGACGCGATGGCATACAACCTGGCCGAGCTCCGGCGGTCGCAACCCGACGCAGCGCCACTAGACGCCGAGACGGACGAGATCAGCGACGTGGAGCTCGACGAGAGCCGCACGCGCATCCGCACGACGTTTGTCGAGATGGCCAAGAAGCGCTACATATCCCGCGTGCACCCGCTGGACCTGAAGGTGCCCGAGCCCGAGCAGCGGCCCGACTTCCCACTCAGTATCACACGCGGCCACGACGCTAGCAGTGCTGCCAGCGGAGCCGCGACAGGCGCGAAGCGAGGCGCGACGGGGGCGGCTGCGACAGCGGACAAGCCGACAGACGACGACGGCATTACTGTGCGCGGGAAGAAGCCGAAGAAGCTGTCGGCGCCAGCAGCGAGCAACGCGATCCCTGTCGAGCTCCAGCTCATGCTCGAGGCCGACGACGCGCGCAAGCGGGCGGACGCGTCCGAGGTCGAGTATGAACCTGAGCGGTCGTCGAAGAAGCGCAAGCTCTCGAAGCGCGCGAAGTTGCCCAAGAGCCGCCACGAGAGCGACGACGCCGACACGAACACGACGACGCCGACAAGCGGCGCCGACAGCGCACTGGCCGAGCAAGCGCTCGTCTGGCGCTTTGGCGCTGACCAGCTCATGCGCGACTTGCGCCACGCCGCGTGCGTCCGGTTCGCGACCGAGAACATCAACACTGTCGCGGGCGTGATCGTCGCTGCGATGCTGCAGCACTCGTCGCCGCACGAGCGGGAGAAGGACGAAGCGACGTCGTTCCCAGTGACCGCGCGCGAGCTCTTTGCGTCGCCGGACGTGCAGCGCGCGCTCCCGAAGGACTCGAAAGACACGTGGCGGCTGCTGCTCAACTACATCACCGTCATGTGTCGCGACAAGTCGGGGATGGTGCTGAAAGTCGCCCCCGAAACGTTCGACGCGACGCTGTCGCGCCCGGGCGACGGCGGCCAGTACGTCGTGCACATGCAGAAGATTGTCGCGTTCTTGCGCCACGCGACGACGCACGCGTACATCCAGGACAAGTTTGGCGTCCCGAGTGCGCGCATCGTGCGGCTGCTGGTCGAGAAGCGCCAGCTGGAGCAGCAGACGATCGGCGAGCTCGCGTTGCTGCCGTCGAACGACGCCCGTCGTCGGCTCTACGAGCTCTTTACGGAGCGGCTCGTGACGCTCCAGGAAGTCCCGAAGCGCGCGGACCACAACCCGGCGTTCACACTCTACTGCTGGTCCGTGGACGTCCCGCGGATGGAGCAGAGCGTCCGCACGCGCGTCGAAGCCGCAGTCTGTAAGCTCCGCACGCGCCGCAAGCTCGAGGCCGAGCAGAACAAGGAGCTCATTGCGCGCTCGGACCAGCTTGTCGAGGCGAACGACATTGCCAAGTTTGACACGCTCAGCCGCGCGCTCGACCGCCTCGACCGCGCAGTGCTCCAGCTCGACGCGATGCTCATGCTCTACCGGGACTTTTAAGACGGCGAGGACGCCGTTCAACGACGTCATAACCAATACAGTCTGCTGTCACCTTTGAATTGACACGGTTGCCTTACCAGTATCTCTGATTTGTGTCAGCCCTCCGAAATCTGACGCACTGACGGATTTTGAGAGGCAGATTTCTAAAATTAAAATTTCTAAAATTGAGCTTCTCTAGTTCTGAGGAGATCACTACTTGTGTTCGATTTCCGAATAGTGATCTCCTCAGAATTAAAGAAGCTCAAATTTAGAAATCAGTGGGCGTATCGAAATAATATTCAGCCAACCCTGAGAATGGTGGACATCCCAGGTATTCCGACATCACTGGATGTTTGTATGTAACATTACATCCAATCATGGCTAGCTTCCTTGATTTTAGCCAGTCGAAATCACAAGCGGTAATATTTTTATCCAATAGGAACCAAACTCATGATTCTGACAGAATTCCGACGCACAAATTCGGAATGGTTGGTCAACAGTCGTCGAGGCCATTGTCAAATCAAGTCAGTTGCCGACTCAAGAAATACTCGCCTCATTCTGACTTTTGCATTTGTTGAAAGGAGTGCAACATGAGTGCTGGCATGAGTGCGAATGCATTGGTCCCGCGGAACACGCAGAATGCTCGAGCAGTGGGTGTTCAATAGCTTCCTCGAGTCGGAGGTAGTTGATCTAGATTACTTACTGCCTGCTTGTTTGTTGATCCCTCTGGCGTAAGGTTCGCTACTGTCATGGATCAGTTTGCCATGCATCTTGCATTCAACGAGAACGCGAAGGGCGCTAAGCTCAAGCGGAACACCGTGATGTCATACTTTAGACAAGTGAAGTTGTGGCTCATGGAGTTGTTTCCCCAA
>JAASGD010000570.1:0-19880 GCA_023334115.1 Globisporangium megalacanthum
CCATAAAACCTGTAAGAGCCCTTAATGTGGTTCATGCACCTCAGCAAGAGGCAGTAGGCAGTAGCAGGAACCAGGACTGCATTTTTAACTCAGTTGCGAATTTACCTTCCACCACTCAAGTCGCCTTCGCTCCCATCTCCAAGCCTTTCGGCTCAAGACCCTTCCAGGCCCGGCAATCGGCTCACTTCCACGTGAGACCTTTTGCATCGATTACGCTTCCTCAAGTCAAGGGATCAATGCCGTCCAGATCTTCGCTTTGCGTGAGCAGGACTGGTCAGAGTCCCATCACATCGCTGATGTGTCTCTTGAGCGGCGAAACGTAGCCGTTCCTGCTCGCACTTAGGTCACTGGTCGATAACGTACTGCTGCAAAAGCCGTCCTCCACGGTGAAGTAGCGACTGGTCGCCGTCTCGGTGATGCAGCTGGTACGCAACGAACTCACGAAACGCCTTCTTGGTGTTGTTGCGGGCTTGCGTTCCATTCGCGTACTGGGCAGTGTAAGACCACCCGAGTTCGCCGTACGGGTAGAGGAAGGGTACTGCAATGGGTCGTACTCCTCGCGGGTCTCCCAACAGCGCACCACGCAGTTGTTATTCCGGGAGTACAGGAGATTGTCGCGATGCCGACCGCCGTTCCCGTCCTCAACCATGATAGCCGCCACTTCGGATGCGGTTGGTATATTGTGCGTTCGAATGTCGTCGCCTGGTCGCTCGTACAGCCGGATGGAGAGATCGGGTTCCGGTACCAAAACTGCCTGCTTCTCTTGCCCTCCGTCGTCCTTGCCGTCTTGATCCTGCTCAAACTGCCGGTCCGCTGTCATCTGCTCCCGGATCCGACCTCGCTCCCATCGAACCACCTCGTCAGCGTTCAGGGACTGCCGCGCGAAGTGGTTGTGGTCTTGCATTACGGCCTCGATCGTCGCCAGCACAGCGACATCAAGTCCCGACGTCATTGTGTGGTGGTGCTGCACGCGCACGTCCACGTCGGGATCCGTTACGTAGATCTGCTCGTAAAGGTCGACCTTGGGGCGTCGGAAGTGACTTGCCGAGTCGGTGACACATTGCGCCTTGCACTCGAAAGGTGTAAACGCCAAGTTAACCCGCGACGCTCTCGTCCACACGAAAGTTCTCGGCCGCCGACGCCCCGAGCGAGGTGAACACGAACACGTCATTGTAAGCGTGAATCTTCTGTAAGAAGCGCGCGTCTCCAAATTGTGGAATGAGGTCGCGGGGCGGCGCACGTAACGGCTCCAGTGAGACTTCCCCGCCTGCGCAGCATTTGAAAGTTGTCTCGCCTTCCGGTTTCCAAGCGCCGCAAAACGAACACGACCTCTGCTGCTCCGGGACCACGTGCCGCCCGTTGATGACGTTCGAGCCCCGCACTGCTGCCGGCGAGAACTGTTCTTGGTGACTAAGAGCCACTCCATGCTGCCGAGACCGGCGCTGGAACCGTCGTTGCTCATCAACAGACATACCGACAGGTGCTGCAACTCGGTCGTCCTGCACCTGAGGTACCACAGCGATGTGATCAGCAATGTATGTAGATCCCACTTCTTGCATCACCAACGTTAGACAAAGATTGCTGACCTCGGGTTGGGCGATCATGTGATCCAGCACCGATGGCACCGAAAAAGTAGTCGCAACTGCAGGAACCTCCGACTGCGTCATGATGTCTTCACCATCCTTGAGTTCCTCAAGAAAGACCTCTGTCTTCGCGGCTCGACGCCGAAGCCTAGACAGTGCAGCCCGTTTCAGCTGAAATCGCCGCCGCCGCCCATCGATACTCTCCGCTGGAGGCGTTTCGTATGATTCCTCGATGTCAACCGCATTTTCGGGCTTCTTCCGCTTGGGTGGCATGTCTAAACAGCACAATTTAAAAATAACACTGCGCGTTAGGGAAATTTTGTCAAAGTGCGCTCCGTTTCTTTTTAAAAACCCACACTGCACGCGCCACGGAAAGACACACAAAAGGCATTCTCAGTCATCGTGTCTGGTGCTCTGGAACCCTGCGGTTATTTTTTTACGTACCTTGAAGACGAACGTTGGAAAATATACAGCGGGTCCCTCCACAACAATCTTTCAATGCTGTAAGCTGATCAATTTGAAGGAGGGATTTCCTTTTCAGTAATCCCGATTCCGACATTTCAATCATGGAGGAAAAGAAAAAACACAGAATCTTCTAACAACGAATCTGCAGTGCGACAAGACCCGGTTTTTAACAATTCCTATACTAACATCTTCGCGTCCGTGTTACAATGTATTTTCGATTTGTAAATCTTCTGGTTTAGTTTTTAACCCTCACCCAATCCGAGTTTGGTTGTATAACTCATTCATCGACCACCGTGCTAGTACCATGGTACTAGCACAGATGAGAATCAATGAGTCCGCAAACCAATTCCCATCCAGTATGCAACTACACAACAGCAGTACACATCCATGTTTAGCTCACACCGTTGATTTGCCCGCTGCAGAGCAGTGACAAAGTGTCAGGCGTTTTGTATTCGATTTTAACCAAACCGGAGAGTTTTTTGGGTTGCAACGGCTGATTTAACAGTTTCCGCGCTTTTTAACTTTTAACCGTCACCGAATGTAATTGGAGCGGGTTACGTATGGTTATCGTGTAACCGAGGTCAAAATCGCAAATGCAGAGCCGTGCTATTAGAAGCCCGGTCTACGCTCACTCAATTTCCCATCTTTTAGCCTCCGGTACCTCCACTCTGCTGCCTCAGGCCCCTCATGCAGCACGCCCCTCCTTCCTTCACCCTCTACTTTTACCCGTCGTCTCAATAAGGCCAAGCCACTTTCAGCCGAAGCTTACTCATTGTTTTAAAGCGCTGCCAATTCAGAAGGATGTGGGGGTGCAAGGCGAGCAGGACGAGGGCGGGTGCCGGTTGCCATCTTTATCGTCCCAATTTGGTAGATTGGGATAATCCTCTGCTGGGTTAAATAGGGAAACCCGTGCATTAGGATATTACCCAATTGGGACAGTAACAGTGGAGGAGTGAGCAACTTTTCGGGTGGGGCGATGGCACTCTGGGCGACAACGTGTCCGCCTCGCGCTGTGTGGGCGTGGCGTGCTGGCGTTTAACTACAGCGGATACGTGCCCCATACAGTGACAGCCCTAACTGTCCAATGTATGGTTATGGTTAGTAACCACTTATATGACCCCCTAATGGCTCTCACACTCCACCTCGACAGCCCCAGAGGTACCAGTTATCCTCCTGGGGGAACTCCCGAGCCCCGTGCACACAACACAGCACACTCACGCCACACACTCACTCACACGCACTCGAACACAAACACACGATAGCACGCACGCCCTCACTACAATGAAATCACGCAGCGCGACTGCCGAGTTCGTCCTGTTGCCGAGCGAGGTTTTTGCTTTTTCAAAAGAAGCGCGCTCGAGTGTCGAAAATGCCAATGTAAAAAAACACACTAAGTTTAAACCATTCTGCACAACAACAACCAAAAGGAAAGAGAACATCTAAACGAAAAAAGATGATCCAAATAAATTCAAGTTTAGGAATTCTGGTGAAAACCCCGAGCCAGCGATCTGAACTCCAACTCCTGAAAAGTGTGGCAATCCCGAAGACCGTGCTAGAATAGATTAAGTAGATGTTGTGATTGGCAAAACAGCTATAATTTTTGGGCCGAGTCTCTTGCCAGTGTCTGGCCATTGAATCGCCACAGTGTCTGGCTCGTCTTTTGGTAAAAGAAAGTGTAATTTTGTGCATGAAAAGGGATAAATCATAGAGGAAGGAGAACCGCACTGCATTTGGGAAAGGAAAAAAATAACCCGTTCCAGCGCTTCGCCTACAGCTCGCTCGCCTTTCCAGGTCGATGCACTCCGCTTCGAGTCGTGCATCTCCGCGCCGGGACTGGAGTCTCGCCGGGTGAGCGCATGTGCAATTGGCGCTATCGTAGTGTTGTCACAGCTGAAAAATCGTGTTTTGACAGTGTTTAGGGTTAGAGTGCTGCTCTTCGTTTTACAGCGGTACTCCCAGACAATGGTTGCAGTCCCGGCGTAATTTTTGATAGAAGACAGTCACTAAAAAGCTGACTGTTCTCTGGATTTTAATCCAGAGATACTCTGGGATCCCAGAGGGATACCATTGTCTAGTTCAAACGTATAAATTGTAGAATTTAACACCCAGTCTCTGAGTCAACCAAGCCGAATTTCGAGTAAAAGGCAGAAATGTGAAAAACTCAATTAAAGACGACGAGGCTTCACGACTGCCAAAGCACATGTTCAGATAGCCTTTTATCTTGTCATCAAGATCGTGCAGGTGCGACTCCTATTTGGATAAGTAACCACAGTGTTATCTGCCAGTCAAAAAAAGTGTCTCGACGATTTCGGCTCCAGGTGGTCATCGTTTTCTAAATTTATCGTTTGCGATTTGGCGACAAAAATCGGATTCGAATGATCCAAATCAACACAATGCTACAATGTTGTCTTTTTCACGTTGAATTGTGTAAATGTACTGTAAAATTGGACTTTTCACTCAGACAAATCAGACTATTGTCTGAACTATATTTTTGGCGATACAAACGAGGTCGATCACGAAACACCTGACGCACTATACCGACCGGCTTCGAGTCTGTGACTATGCTCATCGATGACTAGAGAAAATCAGGGATGTGATAAGCATTGCCAGTTACGCCAACCACTTACAATGGCAGCACAAGTGAAGGTCAAAAACGCGTATTTAAACGAGATCACTTTTTAACATTTTCGGATAAAACTGAATAGCATCAAGCAGACGCCGTGCCAGAGGTTGCAAACTGCACAGTTGTTCGTGTGCTGCATCGGTGCATGCACACACAAAGTTTGGGCTCCTTTAGGTTCATATTGATGAAGTTAGTTTTTGGGAACTATTCGCGTTTGGCCTGGTTGAATAAGAGACTGGGTTTTAATTTTCTGAGCCCCAATTGACTTGAATTTAACTCATTTAAAAATTAATTAATTTCAGATCACAGTTAACAATAGTGTAAATTTGTATAAACTGTTAAAAATGGTTTCTGCTAGTGCAACATCAAGTGAAAAATGTTGCACGAGGGACAGACGGTCGACTTTTCCTTTTTTAACAGGTCTTGGCGGATATAAAATCCGGTTGGTACAAACTTACAAAATTGACATGGATATCCAACTATACAGAGAGGACTTTGTGTGAACCATTCGAAGCCTATCAACCGAGTTTACATATAACAAGCAACAGTGCCCTCCACTCTTGCGCGACCAGACAATCGTGAGATTTTCGTTCGCTTCCTTTATCCTGAGTTTGAAGTGCGGGCGTGGTTGAACGGCATTCAGATTTGTTGTTTTCGTCTTCTCAGCCACTGCCGCATAGTGGTGAACTCGCTCGAGCGCTCGCGAATTAGCGAACACGTTGCTCGACGGGAACAGCGATTCGGGAAGATGCACTGCACATGCTTAGCCATCTTCGCCATGACAATCTATATTGAGAACTCGTAGACTATCTTGGATTGGCCCTCTGGCTCCGCCATGAGCGCGTCGATCGCATAATCTGCATCGCTCCGTGGCACATTTGCCTGTTTGTACTCGCCTAAGCGCAGCCGCGAGTACACATGCACCATGACGCGGTACTTTTCCTAAATGATGCGAAGCTGGCCAATCTCGTTGTACAACTTGTTCTATAGCTGGAGAGCATCCACGACTCCACCACGAGCATAACAGTTCCGCCACCCAGCTCCCTTGAATCAGCTTAAGCAGCTTTCCCCGATTCTTGAGCAACATGTTGAAGCGGAACAGCGCTGTATCGACTGCTTTAGTACGTTGCGTGTCTTTCGGACCGAGCTGCGACATGCTGCTCAAGACACTGACCGCGCGTTCAAGATCGCTCGTGAACACTACTTCGTCTTGTCCAGCATATCCTATATTATACTCCCCGAAAGTGCAGCACGGCTTTTTACCACCCCGCAATCTTAGACGCGTCGAAACGCGTGACGTCTGGCGCGAGCGACGCTACCAGTGTCGGAAGGATCTGTTTGATGTCCACCTTCATGACTGACGAAATGCGCTGCGCGGGGCTGGCTTGAGAATGACTGGTTCGTACACAAACGAGTCTCACTGGAGCTGGGTAAGAACCTCTGGGACGCACAAGGCTCTGCTGCTGCTTCAGCGCTGGCGTAAACCCGAGGCGCCGCAGTACCGCGAACGCCGCTTTGTGCTGTAACGGCTTGACCGTTCTGCGCTGTTTCTCACACGGGAGACCAACGATCGACTTGTGGCTAATGTCAGCGCTCTGGCAGCGGATTCGCTGAACTTGATATATAAGGGCAACAGACCACGGTGTGAGTGCGTTTGAGATGGAAGATCGATACATTTGAATCCTCCAATATTTGGAATCTCGTACTGTGAATGAAAAATATCTTCTTTGGCGACATTTCGGTATTTTCATTAATCTTGATTTTATACTCCAGAGCTTCCCGCGCTAGGCGCGACACTCTGTTGGCTCATGTTTGATGCTTGGCTCTCATTGGGCAAGAAGGGGTTTCTATCATCCGTAAAAAGCATTTATCATTTAAAAGTGACTACAACTAAGTGATTAAGAAGAAGAGGTGTCGCGTGCTTGATGGTCAACGTAGAGTGGAATGGCAGAGCTTTGGCCCAGTTGTCGGCCAACGAGCTGGTCGTGGCTTGAATCGCAAAAGGAAGAGCGGGTACTGTATTTATTGGAATTGAACGGACCACTTCGTTTGGCTCTTTTTCTTAAAAAACTACCACGTCTAAAAAGTCAGTAAAAGCGTCTTTAATTCAACTGAGCAATGCATTTGATGTAAAAGGCAGTTTGCACCAAAAATGCATCATGACAAAAAAATCCGAACGGTAATTGTTCATGCAAGTTTTAGAGTTGTGATTTTATGTAGAAAAAGGGCCAAACGAAGTGGTCCGTTCGATTCCAGGAAATACAGTAGTTGGCGAGCGGTTGGCGAGTAATTCAGAGCACAGCACGATACATCCTACGGGATAAGAGGAAGCGACTGGATGAAGAGAGCGGTTATTAATGTATGGAGTGTAATGGGACTCTAGCCAGTCCTGCTCACGCAAAGCGAAGAGCAGGACGGCACTGATCCCTTGACTTGAGGAAGCGTAACCGATGCAAAAGGTCTCACGTGAAAGTGAGCCGATCGCCGGGCCTGGAAAGGTCTTGAGCCGAAAGGCTTGGAGATGGGAGCGAAGGCGATTTGAGTGGTGGAAGGTAAATTCGCAACTGAGTTAAAAATGCAGTCCTGGTTCCTGCTACTGCCTACTGCCTCTTGCTGAGGTGCATGAACCACATTAAGGGCTCTTACAGGTTTTATGGAATAAAACCTTAAACCTACTTGCTACTATGAATATAAAACCTTGGGTGCACTGAGGTTCAACCCATTGACCTTGAACTTGAAGTCTGGAGAGAATGTTCCCAGTGCCGTGATTGGCTCGCGCCTTTCACTTGAACTTGAGTCGTGATGCTGACCGCATCACTCCTTGTGTTCCCAAGAGCAGGAACCTTCACTCCGCACATGATAGCGCCAGTGGTGATTACCACTTGTCTATGTGACGGAATGTTCTATGACATCATCTCATGATGTCATCCTGTGCACGTGGTTGCCCCACGGTAGTACCGATATTTGTATCGGTAACCGTGTCCCAGCGGTACACGCCAGAGATTATGTGGTCCACATCGATCTCTATGTAATGGGGTTGTAGGGCCCATTACATTCGACGCTGAGGCTCCGACAGCCGTAGAAGTCGTCCAGTCACATTCGCAGACCGCCGGTGCACCGGCGGTGACGTCATCGTCTCACGGTTCATCTCCGCAGCTGGATCTCGCTTCGGCCAGTGATCTGCTGGCACCCGCCTTCCCGGCTCAGAACACGCCGCTGTCGTACACTCCCGCGGTGGCTCCCGTTGTGTCGTCGCTTAATGCCATGGCAATCCCGCGCTGCGACTCGTCCCGGGACGCTTGATTATGCCTCCAGTTCGATCTCGACACAGGCTGCTGCAGTCGACCAGTCTCCACGTTCGTCACCTGGTTCTGATTCCCGCCGCGCGCTCTCATTCGCGGCGAGCCCCAGCGAATCTTCTCATGCCGATGACACTACGGTGGGGCCAAGCTTGGAGACATCACGAACGTCGCTCTCTCCCCCGCTGCAGACGCCAGGGCTCAGAGCTTTTCTTGAGCACTGAGAAGCAATTTCTCGGTTTGTACACGACGCTAGTGCAAGCTGGGTTGACAATCAGAAACGTGCAGCTGATGCAAGAGGGCGGCTAAACCAGGAAAGCTTCGTGGTCGGCGACAAGGTGCTCATACCGACAAACGGCACCCAAGCGACGTCAGTCACCAACCTTGGAGCGAACAAGCTCTCGTCAAGGTAAATTGGTCCATTCACAGTGGCAAGGGCACATGGTGACGCATACACGCTTGATATTCTGACCAACATGCGACTGAATTCAACATTTTAAGTCGGGGACTCGAGACCTACCAAGCTTCGGAGATACCAAGTGACGACTGCGTGCCGCGGGCACAGGCCGCGGCGACGACTCGCAACACTACTTACGCTGCGTCATGGAGCTCGGCGGAGGACACCTGGGCTTCAACGCCTGGTTGCCGGCACGCAGCGCTTTGTTCGCCTGCTCGATGCTCGTCGTCCGCTTCTGGAGCACCGCAAACAGGTCGCCCTGCTCGTCCCCATGAATCGACCCGTCGCGGGCGGTCTCGAGAGTACGGTGCACGTCGAACGTCACCCACTTCAGCTGCTCATCAACGATCCTCCGCGCCGTTGGGTCCGCCGTCGTCCTCGTCGTCGCCGGCTCGTCCACCGGAACGGCAACCGGTGGCTGCAGATTTTGGAACAGCATTCGTCCGTAATCTGCCTCCCTCGCTTGCGGATAGCGAGGGCCGTCCACGTTGGGTCGTGGGTCTGATTGTCGACCACGGTGACGTGACGCGCCGTCTCCCTGCCTGTCGCAGTTATCAACCCCGTGCTGCGCTCCACTCGCGGAGTATCGCGTACGCTAGATCGGCTACCATCCCGCGGAGGAAACATGGGAGCCGCGGGGGAGTCTCCTCCCGGATGTCCATGACGTGGTGACAGCATACGAGGCTGCCGCGCGGACTGCGACGCGCGGCCTGGCGACATTGAGCTCGACCACGAATGAGACCGCGAACGGGAGCGCTCGCAGTACCCGCGTGAGTTTCAGCTGGAACGCGAATGCTGCCGACGGCTATGAGATCGCGAGGGAGAGCGTCCTTGCGATTGAAGCGTCGTTACGGTCCGGCGAGCGTGACGAGGAGCGAAAAGCCGTCCTGTGGTGTGGCGCATAAGTCGCGCGGTCGAGTCGCAAGCGGTGCTGCTGCTCCTTTGAGTACCTGAAGGGGCCGATCAGGTGCTCCTAGTCGGGGGACAGGGGAGCCTCGACGAGCATCTCACGTCAGCCAAGTAGGGTAGGCTGCGGCATACCCAGACCGCGGTAAGAGTCGCATCCGTTGTGGAAGTGCGGGAAGCAGCACGGTTGCTATGCCTCCCACTCCAGGTTGCACACCCGCTCAGCAAGCTCCTCCGTTCCGTGGCCGCGAAGGTGCTCTTTGCAGCTCTTAATGCCTTCACGCGCGTTCGGGTCCTGATTCCACGGCGTCACGAACGCGGTCCACGGCCGGTAGAGATCTCGCGCCGTCACACCGAAGCAGCACTCGGTGGTCTTGTTCGCGGCGCGGCGGTGACGACGCCACATGTCAGCAAGCTCAGCATCGCCGGGGGAGTTGGCCACGCCGCTGCATTCGATCAGCGGCCAGCGGCGCAGCGTCTCGTCGTATCGCGACATCGGATCGCAGTCAACCTGCAAAATGGAGAATGACCAAGTAACGCCGCCGCTCTGCCGCCGTTCGCGCTCCATCTACGCCATTTGCAGTCAGTTGTGCCGGACAATCGATTGTACCAACGGGGCTCCGTCTGTTGCGCCGTTACCGTTCTGCTAAAGCTGCGGCTGTACTGTTCGGAGCCGCCGCTGTCTCCGCGCGACGGCAAGTGACCATGCGCGTGTGCCGCGTGTTTTCTCTCTGAGAGAGGGACGTTCTTTCCTGCATTTATCACTATGCATTTTCCCAATTAGCGCCCGTCGGCGCTATTTTGTGTGGGGGTGTGTCAGTGTCACCATGCACATTCCTAGTAGGTACGCTTCTAGTTTTGACCAGGAGTGTCCCTATTTGTACACCTTCAGGGTTTTCAACCTTTTTAGCAGTTATTCTCCCATTGGCTGAAGGGAGCGCCCTTTTAACTAATCGGGAGATTCCACTAATGAGTGACTGTGAGGAAGCCTCAGTTTCCTTTAGTTTCATGACTATTTCAAACAAAAACATGATAAAAGTCAGAGTTGAAAAAGCACGCTTCCTCATAAAGTCCACGTGAAGCCAGTCACGCCCCATGACAGCCTCGTCCTCACCCTCATATGCGTCGTCGTCGTCGTCCTCGCCCTCTAATTGTACCGCGCCGCTCGCTATCATGTCCCCTGATTCGCTGGCACAGTGACTGGTACAACCGCCCGTCCTTTGCTCGCCCGACCGCGCCAGTTTCCATCACCACGCTTGTCTGTCTTTTTTGCGTCTACCCCTCGCCACTGTCTGCGATCCTCGCCATCGTGTCCAACTTAGCTTGTCTATCGCGCATACTTACAGAGAAATGAGCACATACATTGTCGTAACTGCATGACAACCTCCCACCAAAAATACAGCATAATGTACCATCTTGTCTACCCCCTGAGAATCTGAAAATGATCGGCAAATTGAGGATCTGCCTGGATTTTGAGTTGGATGAATGCTGAAATGAATTGGTTATGGAATCGAATTGGCTCAAACGCGATCATCCCTCTTTGACGACATGCGCTCAGTAACGGGTAGTAGAAAGAGCGTTTTGAAATCTCTCTTGCTCTTGGCCTTGCTAAGTGATTGTCAAATGGTACCATGGTGCAACTCGCCCCCTCTATGCGCATTCACCATATCTGTGCACCACTTTACAATCTCAAATGACAGCTTTTCTCTGAGTGGAATAGCTCACAGACATGAACGTTTCATCAAGGTGGCTAACAATGTTTCAAAAGAGGCATGACAGTGTGAGCCGCCGCGTGCAAGACGAGGCGGAATCTGTGCGTTCGGAAGTCGTTGAGACGGGGACAGGATCCCTTCGTGAGGTGACGCGCGGGTAAACACGCTGCAACGTATACAATCTCGATGAAACGGCTCTCCACTTCTGCGCGGCGGCGACGCAGAGCAAGACGACGTCAACTATCAGCGGGCGAAAGCAAGACAAACAACGAATCGCCATCGCACTCTGCGCCAATTCGGACGGAAGTCACAAGATCCCGCTGTTGTATGTTTACGTTGTACCTCAGCCACGCTTCTTCCATGGACATACAGCAGAATGCGCCAACTATGCAACAGCTTTGGAATTAGGTTCAGGAGACTGTCCATTCTCTGGTTTTAACCCCCAAGCCCTAAGTTCGAGTATCACACTTCAGAGAATGTTCGCGTGTTGGACGTCCAACAAGCTTCTATGAGCGTTTGTCTTAATGTTTGATTTAGGAACACAAACGGTTGAGCCTGATTCTAAAAAATGCGCCGTGTCGTTTTGGCAGGTTTTCAAAAAAATCGGTCTAACATGAACCCCACTGATGTTTTATTTATTGGCAAACAATCGAATTGCAAGCAAGGGTGTTGGAGATCCAGTATTTGATTTGGTTTTTTTCAATAGCCCTTTTACCAAAGGCGCAACTATTGGAGGCTTTGTTGCGCTCACTTTGCTCAAAAGAAATGTTTGCATGTGTGAATTCCGTTCATATCTGCGTCACTGACGCGCAAACAAATCACTGTCCCACACACAAACAACCCAAAACAGCTCACATAAGCACTGGCGACTCACTGCTGCTCTCACGTGCCGCGCTCGCCACCTCCGCCGCCGTCACCACCTGCTCCTCCAACCCCTCACTCGCGCTAGCCGCCACCAACTCCGCCACCACCTCAGCGACCACCTCTGCCGCCACCAACTTGCTCGCACTTGCGTCATCAACCGCTGCGTGGCCGCCTCGCTCTCACTCACCACATCCTTCTCGCTCGGTGTGTCGCCATCCACTGTCGCATCCTCCACTACCGTACATCGCACCCACCACTACCGCCCTCGATCCCACAACCACCTCACTCGGACTCGCTGGCACCGTTGTCGCGTAGTGAAACAGGGCCGGACGACAACGAGAGCAGACAACGAGCGACAACTACCAGCTGAGACCAAAGACCACAAACACGAACCGAAAATTCTCTTTTCGAAGCGCTTCCAGCAGCTCCGACAACGGAGTCCAAAAGACAAGTGAGAGCTCTCACACATATGCAAAGCTATAGATCGCCTTCTCCTTCCTTGATGACGTCGCTGATGACGTCACCACTTGCGATCTCTGACATCTCCGCACGGACGTCACCGGGACTTCCGCGGACGTCACCAAAGATCGCAATACGCCCTGGGGTATTAATGAGCGGGTCCATAACGAAAGAGAACGCCACAGCTCCCCCCACTGAAATCGGCTGGCGTCCTCGCGGCCACTGGAACTTCAGACCCGAGTTTCGGCTTCACCTTCTGAGCACTGCTGTGCGCGGACCTTCTTGTTCACGAACCGCCGCACCAGCTCCTCGTCCACCGTAGATCGTGGGAGCCAGCCCGATGATCCATCCGCCCAGAACACCAGATACTGCACCAGGCGCGGAGCGCCACGCCTCTTGACAGCTCGCTTCGCCGTCACGCCGACAGCCCGGAGGATCTCGCTGACTGCAGCAACCGCCACAGCACCCCCGCTCAACGAAATTTCCCCTCGGAAACTCGATCGCGGTAAGTCGTCTTTACGTAAGGGTCCATCGAAGGCGGTGCTCTCGGGTGGGTAGTCGAACGAGTGGAGTCGGCTCCAGAAGTCACGAAAAGCCTTGAGCCGGTCCACGTATACAATCACGTCTTCGTTCGGTCGACTCAGTACAGCAATGATGTAGGTATTATCACCCAGCCAATTTACGACTCGATACGGACCGTGCCAGGCGAAGGCGAGCATCCGCACGCCTTGATCCTCGCTCGCATTGTACTCGATAGGCATTCCACCCAGGGTACCCAAGCGCGGCTTCCGAAACGGCTGGAAAACCCAGACTTGATCAGAGGGGCGGTACATAGTCGCCCGACGATCGCTCAGCTGACGCTCAGTCTTGTTGTGGCCTCGCACCCAGCGCTGTTCGACTAGCGCGCGCTTCCGTAGAAATGACGCCACACTGCCTGCTTGTATGCGACAATGTTGTCCGACTTCGTCGTAGGCGAACGGTACGAAAAAACCACGTCCAAAGGTAGCACCAGGTCTCGTCCAAAGAGGCAAATGTACGGCGAGTCACCGAGAGTCTCTTGACAAGACGTCCGGTACGCGAAAAGCACGCGAGGCAGGAACACGTCCCAATCAGTCTGAAGCTCGTTGTCGTACACCTTGAGCATCTGGACGAGGCTTCTGTTGATGCGCTCAACAACTCCTTGCGTCTGTGGATGGTACGCAGCCCCGGTCTGCTTCTTGACCCTGAGGGCTTCATACAAAGACTGAGAGAGGTCGGCTTGGAAGTTGCCGACGCGGTCAGAGAGCAGTCGCTCTGGGACACCGTATCGACACACGATCTCGTCGACAAGAAGATCACGGAAAGAGCCGGCGCTCAGGTCTGGAGCCGCGAACGCTTCAACCCAACGAGTGAAGTAGTCCACAAATACCACAATGAAGCGATTGCCAGCGACCGTAGTAGGCAGCGGCCCTACAGCGTCCACGGCCAACAGCGAGAACTGCCCGAACAAGTCGTACACTGGCATTCTCTGGTGTTCAGACACTGTAGGATGAACTCGGGGGCATCTTTCCGCCACCCTGGCGAGTACGCTGTACGGCGCACTTTGTCGAGAGTCTTGGTCCGACAGTGATGAGCTGAGAAGATGTCGCCATGGCATCGCTCGAGGACGTCCGCGACCAAAGGAAACGGGATGACCGGTACTGGCTTCACGCTTTCAGACGTACGGACGGGAGACTGTCACGTAATCAAGCGAAGGAGCAGACCATTCGAGTCGACAACGAACTTGTGATGACTGCGTCGAGCGGACTGGACGAACTGCGGGTCGGAAACGAGAGTTCCATCGGGTAGTAGTACCACCATGCCGACAATCCATGGCGTCCGGCATTGTTCACTCTTGAGCAAATCCAAGCAGAGAACACGACCGTCGATGTAATTGTCGTCAGGTGAGAGTCCACAGGAAGCTCCGACGACACAGCAGACATGAACACCGGAGCGACGGCATCACCATCAACGAGACGACTGAGCCCGTCTGCGTTGCCGTGCTGCTCTCCTAGTCAATAGTGAACCTTGAATGTCAGCTGCAACAGCTCCATGGCCCAACGAGCAAGCTTAGCGATTCCTGATCGCGAACCCTCACCAAAGACTGCCTTGTGGTCGGTGAAGAGGTCGAACTCGCGCTTGTCAAGATAGGCTCGGAATTTGCGCGTCCTCCACAAGAAAGCGTAGCATTCGAGCTCGCTGATACCGCTCAGCGTGTTGACCCACGGAAGATGCGACTTACTGAGCGCCTTGCTGCCGTAGGAAATGACACGGGACAATCCTTCTTGCACTTACATGAGGCAGGCACCAACAGCGATCTGTGATGCGTCGACGTAAAGTTGTAACCGAGCGGAGTAGTCAGGATACGGTAGTACTGGTGGCTAGCACAGAAGCTTCTGCAGCTGGACGAAGGCCGCCTCGCAATCCCCACTCTACACGAACTGTCGCCCACTCTCCTTTAAGGCTTCGAGGGGAGCCTCAATCACGGCGTACCCAGGGATGTAACGCCGAAAGTAGCTCGTCAACCCAAGGAACGATCGCAGTGACGTTAAGTCCGAAGGACGCAAAGCACGCAATACGGACTTGACTTTCTCCGGGTTTGGCAGAACGCCAGGAGTCACAATGTGGCCCAGGAACGGGGCTGATGACCGGTCCCATCGACACTTGGACACCTTCAGGCGAAAACCAGCAGCCGAAAGCATCGACAACACGTCTTGCAGCCGAGTTAAGTGACTAGGGAAGTCTTCCGAAAACACGACACAGTCGTCAAGGTACACCAGGCAGACGCGCCACTTGAGGTCGACGAGCACCGACTCCATGAGTCTCTCAAAGCACGGAACAGCGCTGCACAGTCCGAACGGCATTACTAGCCACTCGTGCAGCCCAAACTTGCACGTGGTTGCGGTTTTCGCGATGCTTCCTTCCTCCATTGGCACGTTCCTGTAGCCCGACACAACGTCCATGGAGGAGAATAGCTTGGCACGACCGAGTATGTCTAGCAGATCGTCGATGAGAGGAAGCGGATACGAGTCCTTCACCGTCACAGCGTTCAGCCATCGATAGTCGATGCAAAAGCGGATTGATCCATCAGGCTTCCGGATCATCAGCACCGGGCTGGCCCATGGACTGGTCGACTCGCGGATCAGTCCCAGCTCAAGATACCGCGCGATCTCATACTCCATAACTTCGCCTTCGGCATGTGACACCCGGTACGGTTGCGACTTGATCGGCCGAGCATCTCCGATGTCGATCGTGAACTGTACGAGATTGGTCCTACCTGGCAGCTTGGAATCGGCTACGAACATGGGTCTGAACATCAGCATCACCTTCCGAAGCAGCTCTCTCTGCTTGAAAGTCAGGCACGAGCAGGAGAAGTCGATCGGCGTTACCGGAGAAGTGGACACGGCCGCAAGTACCGAGGAGGCATCACGCTCCTCACCGCTGAGTGAAGAGAACTCAGTCTGACGAACGGAATCAGGAGTCGTAGCGGAGCGAGAGGGGTAGACAACAGGATGCTGTTCGACCGGCGTCACGGTCGCAATGTTCTCGGGTAGTATCGTGACACGAGCGATTGGATACCCTTGTCGAACGTCGACCTCTTCAGCCGTAGGATTGACAAGCTCGACCAGCACCCGACTCTCCTTCATCGCGCACAGACCGGCAGCAGCCCAGACATTCACGTTCGAAGAGCGCCTCGGTTCAGCTAGCACTGTGGCGATAGCGGCATGTGGGTTCAAAATTACCGCCGCCACCACTGCTTGACCGCAAGGCTTCAGTTACTGTTGACTTGAGCATCTCATAGCGCATTGAATGAACATAGACATCTTTATCCAACAAGGTCGGCTGCATCTCGAGTTTTCTGGTTCGTTCAGCGAACGACACTGCATGGATCGCGTGGTGATGAAATGATTAGAGCTGACGGCCGAGCCGTCCTTTATCAACATTGCGCCGTCTCTGAGTGCATGATCTATGCGGCTATGAAAATCTACAGATGCCCAGCTGCCATTGTTGTTGCATTAATGTCGCACTCAAAACGTGTGCGCTCATGAGCGTGCCAACCATCGTAGTGCTGTGATAGTTTAGGTCTGACGTCATGCATACGAACACATGCTCCAACAGCGTATGTCAGTAATACCGTTCCTGCCGTTACCGCTACAGTTGGCGCCACAAATGATTGGCCCAGATACAGTAAGTGTAGCTTTGTTTATTGAAAAGGACAGCCCATGAAAGCGGTGGGATCCTTGTTTAGTTGGTGGAGAAAGTTTTGCACTTTCCTCCACGCAATGCAGTATTTTCCTGATCTGGGCGTGAATTCTGGGTGATTTCGCGCGCGAATGGGCGGTTGTGTTTGCCTCGACATCGCTGGTCGAGCTCACTGGGTGTGATTTGATGAAGGCAGATGATGCCTCTAACCAATAAACGATCATAAAAGCATCGCCTGTAACAAGTCTGCACTTCCAACAGGTTTACTTGATTCCGGTATTGTGAATTAAACACCGATACAAGTCTCATATACAATTTGCAACTCAATGCTTCAGTAAGGCACTAGCACAGCCCTCATTTTGCTTTATCATGCCATCTACGCACCTCTCCAACTCTCCGAAATCCTTGTCATGGCATCCGTCGCTGCAAGCCTGTCGTTTGCGTCCACTCAGCCCCGCGCAAGCAGTACTTGATCAAGATTCGTGAATGCTGTGTCTCGAAAATGAAAAAAGGGTTGGGAATAAATACAATTGCGCGAGATGTGGAGATATTCGTTCCCACTGTCAAGACGACCCCCGGCTGGTACCGCAAGCGCGACCAGCCACTGCTACCGCCACACAGCATCGAACACCCAGGTATCACAGATGAGCGAACCGACCGACGTATTGTGTGCGCAGTTGAGAACAACAAATTCGCGTGTGCTGCAGAATATGCAGCTAATATCACCACTTAAGGTGAAGCTGTGACTGCAGTGACAGTGTGGACACATATCAGGACAGTATGGCTACATGGACGAATCGCCGGAAAGAAGCAGTTCCTCCCCAAGATTTACGAACACAAGCGGCCAAGAGTATGCTGTCTACATTTTTGCGCGAGACCGACTGACAAAGTGTGGTCTTCATGAACGAGGGGCCGGTGCAAATCCACGACACAGCGAACAACGTACGTGCGCGGTGCCGTGTGCACGAATCCCTCAATGAGAAGTGTACGGTGTCAACATATGGCAATGTGCTTACCTCGCTAATGGCATGGAGTTCTGTCATGGGTGGTAGTGGTGGAACCTTGCGTAACACAATCAAAATGCCACAGGCAACTACTACCAGCAGCTGCTATAACAAGAGAAACCGTTCAACCGCACGCTACTTGGACTATCTACACCACCTCAGTACGTTCAAGACAACGCGGCAGCGCCTCTAGTGAAGGTAATACTGGTTGTAGTACGACCCCTTCAACATTCCGATTTCCAAGATCCGAAATCCAAGATCTGCCATAATCACCGGACTTTATCCTATTGAAAATATCTGGTTGGTGATGGAAACAGAGTTAAGGAATGAAATGGCGCAAAAATTAGACCACCTGAAGACAACCTCAAGCGCATCTGAGCCGCATTGACGACGAGAAAGTCTGAGATGCTGCCTCTCGATGCTGAAGCGTCTAGCATAAGTTGCTGCTGCAAAGGAGAAAAGGAGGGGCTATACGTGTTAGCTTGTAATTTGTATGTGCAATTTGCATCGGAGTTTATTCACCATACTGAAATCAAGCTAAATTGGTTGCATACATATAAATGAAAACATGATAGAATCCAGAGCTTCCCCGGGCATAGCACAGCATTGAAGTTATAGTAGACGGATAACTTCACGACTACTGATCGCACAGAGTTGCTGTTTAGATGTTATGCATCACAGTACCTGGAGTCTCTGTGCATAAGGCTGAATACAATAAAAACGTATGTCTCTTCCTACACATCTGAACGTGCTTTTGAGGGCTGGACAAATTATACGAACACCCCACCAAATACAAAAATCAAGTAAAAAATTCCCACCCGTCAATACCTAATTGTATCACTATTGTATATTATTGAGATAGGCAAAAAGGTCTGCCTTTCGTTGCGAAGACTGAAGGACGCCCTTGTCGCCACCAACAGCATGCTGTTGGAGGACGTTGTTCTGTGATGCTTTGATTGCAGTTTAGATGCCCACATGAGTCGCAAGGATCAGTTCGAGCCCCATTGAAGTGAGGGTCCACGGAGCTGTTTTTTGCATTTTCACTGTTGAATGTGTGGAAAAGCAGCTGCTGCTTCTTGAGCTGCTTTGGGCTCCTTATTGCGAAGTGCCAAGCCACAACCATGCCGCTCAGTACATGCACAACGCATCCACAACATATCCAAAGTACCATAGTACGTTCTGGTGTGCTCGTGGATAGCATCGGCACTGTATTAGTCGAGCAAATTGCTCGTTCGCTAGCCCGAACCGAAAAGTCGATAGTGGTATAATTAGGTATTGACGGGTGGGAATTTTTTACTTGATTTTTGTATTTGGTGGGGTGTTCGTATAATTTGTCCAGCCCTCAAAAGCACGTTCAGATGTGTAGGAAGAGACATACGTTTTTATTGTATTCAGCCTTTTGCGCAGAGACTCCAGGTACTGTGATGCATAACATATCTAAACAGCAACTCTGTGCGATCAGTGGTTGTGATGTTTTGACAAAAAAGGTGGGTGTTCGTATCATTTTGGCCAGGAGTGTATCGTGGTGGGTTGACTTGATTTCTTCTTCCTCTAACACACATTTGCCATCTCAAGCATCTACGAGCGGCCACCAGCGCGCAGGCCCACCGAGCACAGCTATCCGCGCACCAAGACGCTACCACTCGCGCTCAAGCGGCTGCTGGGAGATCGGCAGGATCACGTGGACCGAGGGCACTGAACGTGAGCACAACCACCGTTATCATGTCGACGGAGACCGACGCCGATGCGACCATTGCAGCAGACGCAACTGCCGCCGCTGCAGACGAATACCTGCCCACCCGCGCTCGTCTCCTCGGGTGCTGTCGAGAAGGTACTGCCGAAGACTTGCGCGAGCTGCTCTTGACGGCCTCGGAAGACTTCGACGTGAATCATGCGGACGGGGACGACGACACACCGCTCAAAATCGCATGCGCACGCGGTGACGTGGAAGTCGTGGAGACGCTCCTGGCGTTTGGGGCGCGCATCGCGCCGTCAGCAGCGGAGGCGGCGCGCTCGCTTTTCCGTCGAACTCGAACTTCGTTGCGTCCGTTGCACATTGCAGCGAAAAACGGATACAGCGACGTGGTGGATCTCCTTTTGTCTCGTGGCACGAGCATCGACGCAGTCAGTAAGTGGTGGAGGCAAACTCCACTTCATTACGCTGCTAAAGAAGGTCACACGGACGTGATGGATCTCCTTCTGTCTCGTGGCGCGAGCATCGACGCAGTCGATACGCGGGGGCGAACTCCACTTCTTTGCGCTGCTGAACGAGGTCGCACGGACGTGA
>JAASGD010000571.1:0-19836 GCA_023334115.1 Globisporangium megalacanthum
CTCGCTATTTACAACCCTTATTCAATGAATAAAACGGAGCGGAGAGCGTTTACGACCAATTTTACCGAGGTACCCAAACTCCTTTTTTACCTCTCATAATGGGTACACAGCTGCAGTGTCATCAGTTCGACTGGGATTGAGAAACCGACCACACGAACAGGCGTGTTTTGAACTCCTCTTTCCGATTCTATCCTCTTTCTCCCCTGCCAAGGTTTTTGCAGAAGATATGACAGAGAAACAAATTTTCCAAGACTTTTGTCCCGCACTTTACTTAGCTGAATTTGCCCATCACATCGGCTCGCTTTTCAGAGCCTTTTTCAGTGCGAAGCCCCCCACTGGCCCCTGGGGGGCGTCGCACTGAAAAAAGGCTCTGGAAAGCGAGTCGATGTGATGGGCAAATTTAGCACGTTTTGTTTGGAGTGGTTCGCACTGAATACAAAGTGTGCTCAGTCCTTCAAAAGCAAAATAGCGCAGAAGATGGCTGAAGAGCACGACCAGTCCGTACGACAGCTCGCGCTCGCCGTAGCGGTGGAGGTTGTCCGAACAAGTTATTCGGCAGCAGCGGAGAGTAGCGACGAGAGCGACGAGTCCTCCGACAGCAGCGGTGACGACGACGTCGACGCGCTGCTCCACCTGGACATCGCGGCGCTCACTGAGCTTCGGCTCACACTCCAAGACCAGTCAGGGTGGTGGTGGGTCAAACCACGCAGCAAACACTGGATCGATGAGCTCGTCGCATCTCGTTCGAGCTTCGGTGACAGCCGATTCTACGCTACGTTCCGTCTCACGCGAGCATCATACCAAGCGCTGCTCTCTGCAATCAGAGACCGAATCAAAATGAAGACCACAAACTTCCGAAACCCGGTCACGCTGGAGACATCGCTGCTGCTAATTTTGTTCTACTGCGCGCTTTGGCTCCGACTACCACGTGCTCAGCGAGAAGTTTGGCGTTGGCGTTTCTACAACCAGCGAGGTTTTGCGACGCGTAGCCCACGCTGTGGCTGGGCTTGGTCTCATCAAGTTGCCAGGCGCTGACGAAGCCGTAGCGATAGCGAGCATGAACGAACGACGCACGCGCGTGCCATAATGCGTGTTGAGCGTGGACGGCACTCACATTCCGATCGCGAAGCCAGCTCACAGCGGGAAAGACTACTACAATCGGAAAGGCTACTACAGCACGGTCATGCAATCTGCAGTCGACCACAAGTTGCGCTTTCGGGACGTCGTCGTGGGGTAGCCAGGGTCTGTGGGGGACAATCGGGGTTTTGCGAATAGCGATCTCGGTCGCGCACGTGTCGGGTGGTTGTCGACCATGCCGGCGCGCGTCATTCCTGCCAGCGACAACGACAACCAAGAGCTGCCAATGTTCATCTTGGGGGGCTCTGCCAACGCAAACACCCGCCATATGGTCACTACGTACGAGATGAGCCAAATCACGCAAAGTCCGAGCGCGCGCAGGTGCAATCGTGCGCTCTCGGCTCTGCGCTATCATGTTGAGCACGCATTTGGTGTTCTCAAGGGCCGGTTTCGAGTACTCATGAGACCGATCCAGTCGGCAACGAACGACTTCGCGTTCGTGCCGGTCCTAGTGTTTGCAGTGCGCACACTGCACAACTTTCTTATCCAGGAGAGCGATGCATACACAAAAGAGACAGACGAGATCATGCGCGAGTACATTGTCCGGTATCCGCAACCCACCGACGCAACTCTCGGAATCGACTGCAACAACAGTGGAACAAAGTCGAGAGTCGTCATTGAGCAGTACTTAGGCTTTGTCTAGCCCAAACGCACCTTTCAGTATCTCAATCTGCTCAGCCAACCTATTCCGGTCTCGCTCTTCTCGCATCTGGCGCTCGAGCGCTTTCTGCACCTGACGCTCGAGCCTCTCCGCTCGTCTCTCTTCTCTCTCGCGCGCTTGCTCCTTTTTAAGCTCTGCGAGGATTACTACGAGCTCCTCGCGGTGTTGCTTTAGTACACTTTCAATGTCCACACTTGCCGCCGACGACCGAGCCTTATTTCGCACGCCGGCGGCAATTTCGCCGTCTTTGCTCGTTGTGTTTGGTGCTGTGAGAGGAGCGGAGCGTTTGGCGGACACTGAACTGGCTTGCTCGTATGGAGTACCGTTTAAAGAGCGTATCGCGGGCTGATCGGCGTCCTGTGCAAACGCGTGGACGTAAACGTCTTGCTCGGTGTCGTTTCTTTCACTCTCGACTACTGGAGCTGAGGAGACCAGCACTCTCGTAGTTACCGTCGCGCTTCCCCCCAAAAAACGCCCTCCATCGCCGCGAAGACCTCGACGTCGATGTCCGCGAGGCGGTTTGCCATGCCGTTTGCTGCCTTAACTTCTTTCTGCTCTGCCGCTGTGAGGTCGAACCAGTTTGGGCGCCCAGTCGAGCTGCGTTTCAGGTTGTTGTTGAAGTCGGAGATGAATTTGTACGCCGCAGGCAGCGTCTTCCTCTTGTCCTTAACCGCTTTCTCCAAGCGATCACTGTCGCCTCCTTGTAACTCAACGAAGGAGCAGTAAATCCGTGCGTCGACCTGTGCGGCGTTTTCACCTCGTACCAACGTTTCTGGCTTGCTCCAGTTGAGACCTCGCTTTTGGCCGGTTGTGTTGGTCATCGTGTGAAGTACTGTAAATCGGTTTGTCGTGCGGGTTACGGCGCGTGTGTTTGAAGAGTGCGGCTTGCGTGTGCAGTCGGAGAGCGCGTCCGCGTGCGGATGTGGGAGAGTGTTTGCACGCGAAGACCTGGTGGAAATGGAGCACTGTATTCAGCTCTCTGATTGTTGGCTGAATATGTTGAGGTGAATTGCTCAATCTATGTCCACAAGGCTTTGATGGATTCAGTTTTCAGCGATTTTGTGCTCAGTGCGAAGTAGTGGGGGGCTTCGCTTTGTGTGTCATTTCCTGTTTGGGTGTCCGCGCTGGGTAAATACCGAAAGTGATTACTTAGTGAATGCATTCCAATATTGTATTTACAATATTTGTTCTTACGAGTGTTATCCGCGTGGTGTGTGGCTTTTTCTAATTGAGTGTCCGCGATGGCTGATTGGTCACTTTTTTAAACTTGCACGAAAAACAACGACAATTTAATTTACTTGCAACAAATTCCATAATTTTCAAATCCTGAAATATTGATCCACAGAGGTTGAACTCACTCGATTTCTTCACTCTCATCAAACGAACCCAGAAGAACATGGCGGAGCTGCTGGCGTTGATGGAACTCATGTGCTTGCCATCACTGCGCACCAAGCACTGAAATCTGTTTCATGTCGTCACGAATGGCCCACCTCGTCTGAAACACTCTTCTGTAGGTGGCGTTACTCTATCTTTTGGTGGCGGTGGAGCCCGCGAGCGTCTCGCCGACAGTCGCTGCCGCCTCCTGTAGCGACCGCAGCTTCTCCTGCTGTTCGTCATCGAAAAGCGCTTTCTCGTCCGCCGACAGCTCCTTGCCGAACTGCGTCCATTCACCACGGAGTGAGTGCGGTGTGGCGTACATGTACCCACTCCTGCACGCGTCCCTTCCTTGTCTCGTCAAGAGCCAACGCCTTCACATAGTAAACATATCCAACGCACCCGGTCCTCTTTCTCGCGCATAAACTGCTCGTACTGATCCCACTCGCGCACGAACAGCGGCACAAACTTCGGAGCCGCGTCCTTGTGGCGCTTGAACTCGTCGCTGGCGAACACATGCGCTGTATGAGCTCCTGTGCGCCAGTTGCGAGCCACAACACGCATGCGCAGACGCACCGAACGTATTGGTCGCCCAGGACGCGCATCTGCGGCGCGAGCTTCGCGCGGTGCAGCGTCAGGATGCGCCGGTAGAGTCGCAGCATGTCGGACTTCGTTGTCGCCATTGCTGTCCTGTGTATGTGGAAATCGAGCTAGTGGCAGCTTGAAACGGATGTGTCACGCCATTGTTACACAGCTTACTCTGAAATCAGGCAGGTTTACCACTATTGCAAAGGGCTCTCACTGCACTTTACTATTCGTATCAATCATGTAGAGGTCAGCTTGCCGTGGCAAGCTTCATCGCACCAGCTTACTTCATTATCATCTCACTTCTCACAAGCTCTGCTCGCAGCTTCGCACGCCTCGTACGCCTCGTACGCCTCGTACGCCCCCACTCCGATGCGTGCGTTCACCTCGAACGTCAGCCTCGACGCCTGGCTCTTCGGCGAGGAGAAGCCGAGCGAGCCGCAGCCCAAAGCCGCCTCCGGCCGCGCGAACTCGCTGCCAGCAGCACAGTTCATGAACCGCCTGCCGCGTCCGAAGAAGGCGTCGTTCGTGATGCCTGGAGCGGGCAAGCCACCACCACCAGCGGCTGCAGCGAAGAACGAAGAGAGCGCCACCAAGAGCCGTATGCAGCAAGACGGCGTCGAGCTGCCGTCATATCCGTTCCCCGTCAGCTCGAAGCTGCGCAAACTCTTCCAGAACCGCCCAAGTCGTCTCCAGTGGAACAAGAGCCGTCACGCGCTCGCGTTCGGCAGCGTCGCGAGCGCTGCGAGCACCGACGACAAGCACCACCAGCAGCAGCTCACGATGGCCGCGTTCGAGCGCTTGCAGGGCCACGTACCGTACTCGCTCAAGGAGATCGTGAAGGACCCGAAGAAGCTTCCGTACCTGCTCCAGTGGCTCTCCACCGACGACTTCACACTGAGCGCGCAGACGAACTACCACCAAGTGCTGCTCTTTCTGCTCGAAGTCGAGCAGCTGCCGCTCGTGCCGGAGGAGCAGCGTCGCGAGCAGGCGCTCAAGATCTGGAACAAGTACCTCGACAACGCGTCCGAGTTCCAGATCTCGTCCACGCTCGAGCTCACCGTCGAGCTCGAGCAGCTCGTGCGCGACAGCATCGACGCTGGCGGTGGCACGGCCGTCGACGGTTTCTTTCCGATCCAGAAGCTCGCGTACATGCGCTTGACGCGCGAGGAGATGCCGCGCTTCCTCAAGAGCTCCGAGTACCTCCAAATGCTCTTGGACACGGAGAACGACACGGAGTCCGTGCCCATGGAGCGGATCCTCGAGGTGGGTGACGTGGCAGTGGTAGTGAAAGGGGGCTGGCTGGCTGGCTAATGGGCCAATTGCTGAGAGGTGGTGGTTTGCTTGCCTGTTTGTCGGTATCTGAGTACGTGTCTTGACGGTGCTGTTCTGTCCTATCGTGTGTGGTATGTGGGGCCCTTGTCTGTAGCAACCGCGAGCGGCGCACTACTTCCTCCTCTTCCTCATGCAGAGCCGGCAGCACTTTGAGCTCTACTTCTGGCTCCACGTCGAGTACGTGCTCAAGCCGCTCGTGGACGCCGACAAGCTCTCGCTCTTCTGGAAGCTCGCGCGCGTGCTCGTGCACAAGGCGCAAAACGACTCGCAGGCGGTCACGCGCACGACAAAGGACGACCTCGTGCTCGCGCTCGAGACGCGTCGGATGGACAACGGGAAGCAGCCGGCGGCCAAGGCGCTGTTCAACAAGGCGCAGCAAGAGATCTTTGTCATGCTCCGGTCGTCCTGGTTCGACCGGTTCATGAAGAGCAAGCTCTACTCGATCGCGCTCAAGGACTCGCTTATCCACCTCGAGCGCGAGGACCTGAAAGAGGACTCGCCGCCCAAACTCCTCTCGCGCTCGTTCTCAGCGCTCGCGTACGCGCACCGGCTCCGCGGCCCAGGCGATGACGACGACCGGAGCAAAGACGACGCGCTCTCGAGCAACGAGGAGACCGCCGACACGCGGAGCGTGAACAGCGAGAGCAAGGGCGAGCGCGATGAGAGCGACGAGAGCGAGAGCGGCGACAGCTCGGTGGACGACAGCGACAACGATGACGACGACGACGACGACGACAACGATGGCGCCGGCTTCTCGAAGCTTCTGTTGAATCTCGAGAGCATCATCCGGCTCACGAACCTACCGGACGGACTCCAGGTGCACTACCGCCCCCACTACGAGGCGCCGAGTGCGAGCGACGAGGCGGAGGCGGCGGTCGACATGGTGCTGACGTTCGCGACGTTCATCGAGCGGAAAGTCGGCGGTGAGCCGGAAGGCACGCTCCTCGTCATGCCAGTGCCGAACCCGCTCAAGCCAGACGTGCGCGACGTCGACGACGTTCAGACCCGCGTGAAGGCGTTCTTGGTGCCCGACGGCCGCACGCTCATCCGACGCAGCCCGACGGAGCCACGGCCGGACGACACGCTCTTCCCGTTCCAGCAGAGCGGCCGCAACGGTTTCCTCTTTGGCTCCGTCTACCTGACGTACGAGGAAGTCACGATCGGCGACAGCGGCCAGGGCGACGCGCCGGCGGCGGTTGTGTACGTCGCCAAGGGCTTCTGCGTGCTCTCGAGCCTGCCACTCGTGCACACACTGCGACGGCTCGTCGAGAGCCACATCACACGCGCAGCGAGTCCGTCCGAGGTCTTGGACCACGACAGCTTGAGTGCACTCTTCCACGCGACCCTGAAGACGGCCGGTGCGTCCCGAGGAAGCGGAGGTGCGCCGAGCACAATACTCACGAGCCACGCGTCGGCGCTCGCACGACGGTATAGCAGCGTCCTGAACTTGCCGCTGAGCGTCTTGGAAGCGCGCGTGGACGTGTCAATGCGGCCGCTCTTTGAGCAGTTTGGGACCGCACTGGCGCTCCAGATCCTTGGCAGTGCGTTGCTCGAGTGCAGCGTCGTCCTCGTTTCGAGCCAGTACACGCTACTCACCGAGTGCGCCGAAGCGATCCGTGTGCTCCTGCGGCCGTTCGCGTGGTGCCATGTGTACGCGCCAGTGTTGCCCAAGCCGCTGCTGTCGTACCTGCAGTGTCCCACGCCGATCCTTGTCGGCGTCCACAGCGCCGTTGCGATGCGTGAGGATCTCCCGTCGTCCGGCTTCTACTTGGTCGCCGACATGGATCGGGGCACGGTCGAGTTCGTCGGCGAGCAGCGAGTGGTGTGGCGCCACGTGGGGCTCCAGGACGACCGCAGCGGGCAGATCTTCTTGCCCCGCGCGTTCGAGACGGCGAAGCGCAGCATGGACCGCATCCTCACGCCAGGCCGGCTGCGCTACGACCGCCTTGGTGGGAGCAGTGCTAGTGGTAGTGGGGATGGCGGGAGATCGACCGACGTGGTGGGCACGGATGAGCAGGTGCGGCTCGTTTGCCTCGAGCTCTTCTCCGGACTGCTCGCTGGCCACACGAACGCGTGTTTGGTCGTGGGCGACACGAAAGAGTCGGTCGTGATCTTTGACGAGACACAGTTCCTCTCGACGCGCGACCCGGCGGACGGGCAGTTCTACCAGGCGCTCATGCGCGCACAGTGCTTCTCCGAGATCGTCAGCGCGCACAGCATCGACATGAAGGAGAGCGAGAGCGAGCTGTTCGCTGAGCCGAGTGCGGAGCGTGAGGGTGGGACTGGCGCAGGCGACGACGATGAAGACGACGGTGTGATCTAGGGAGGCAGTGAGTGAGCGAGCGATGGGAGAGGGAGGTAAAGTACGCAGAGGGGCGGGCGAACAAGTGCAAGATGAAGCGTGTGGTGTCCTTTGGGAGGGAATGCGTGGGTGCATGATAGCGATCGTAGCGACAGCGGCAGTGAGGAGACGACGCGAGGCGAACGGCACGCCTCGGGTCAGTCAGTCCTCGAGAGAGGAGGCGACTGCCTCTTCCTTCTCCTCTTTGCGCGCGACCTTCTTGTGCGGCGAACTGCTCGCCACGGCTTCGCTCATGTCAGCGTCGTCTGCTTCGGCTTCGTCGGTTGGGTCTCGAGTGCGTTTGTTGGATGATGGCGGGACCGTCAGTTCCCCGACAGCCACTTCGTCCTCGACGGCTCTTGCTTGTGCTGCAGCCGCAGACTTGGTCGCGTCGTTCGTCACAGCATCTTCAAAGGCCTGCGTGGTGTCGGCGTCGGTCGTAGCAGACAGTTCGCTTTCCGCTGCGCTGGGTAACGGAGTCGGCTGCACGTCGACACCTTCGTCGCGCTCAGTAGCCGGCTCGAGAGCTTGCGTGTCGGCTTCTTCTTGAACGGCTTGCGTCGGCTCGTCATGACCACTCGGTTGTGTCGCACTACCCTCGTCTTTGTCGTCGTCGTCGTCTGCAGCCACAACCATCTCAGCGTCGTCGTCGCCTCCTTCGTCGCTTCGAGCAGCAGACGCGCTTGGCAAAGTGTCAGCTACTAGCGAGTCGTCGACTTCTCGTGCGTCGTCGTCCATCGGCACGTCGGTCGCTTCGTCAAGCGCTGAGTTCCTCGTCGGCTTGCGGAGGATCCCCAGTATATCGTCTTCGCTGCCAGTGTCGTCGCTCAGGGTGGTGACTCGACGGAGCCGTCGCCGCGGTCGACCCGACTCGCGCGCATCTGACGACGCTCTCGCAGCCATCACAACGTCGACATCTTCCAGCTCCGAGCCGGCGCGCTCGTCGTCGTCGTCGTCGCCGTCATCGTCGACAGACTTGCGCTCGTCCTCGTCGTCCGACGAGTCGTGCGTTTTGCGGTGGAGCTTGAGGTACTTGACCCGGCGTTCAATCTGCTCGGGCGTGCGGTCGCGGTCTTGGAACATGTCTTCG
The DNA here is from genome assembly GCA_023334115.1 of Globisporangium megalacanthum. Taxonomy (NCBI): domain Eukaryota; phylum Oomycota; class Peronosporomycetes; order Pythiales; family Pythiaceae; genus Globisporangium; species Globisporangium megalacanthum. The sequence goes on from JAASGD010000571.1 coordinate 8,524, forward strand.
TACGAGATCACCTCGTACACGGACGGTAGGTGGCGGTACATCCGGTACATCTTCTCCAAGTACCGGTCCTCCACTTTTGTCCAGTTCTTGGCACGCTCGTTCGCACTCTTCGCGCGCGTCTTCGTCGTCTTTGGAGCTGCTGCGCCGGTTGTTGGTCCTGTCGCTGGCGTCGCAGAGGAAGCAGCTGCAAGCGGCTGCTCGAGGCCCCCAAACTCCGCTTCGCCGTCCGACTCGCTCCCACTAGCGCCTGCAGCCCCGCTCTTGTCGGCAGCGACAAGCGACGACGACTGGAAGTCGGACGGCCCGAGCGTGAACTGGAACTCCTCCTCGCCCTCGAGCTCCTCGGCGTCGATCGCTCGCTTCTGGCGCCGTGCTTCGTTCAGCAGTGCGAGCTGCTTCTCGCGACCAAGCGCGACCGCCTCGGAACGCGACCGCGCCATCGAGTCCTGCGGCTCGTAGTTGCGCTGGAGCAACAGTGCCGACTTGGCCGCGTACGGCTGACGCAGCAGCGACTCGACAAAGAGCAGCCGGTTCTTGTCCGCGAGCGCAAAGTAGTCGCGCACGACGCCGCGGATAAAGTCGAGGAAGCTCGCCATGTCGGGCTGCCGCTGGATCGCTGTGTCCTGGAGCATGTGGTGGAAGAGCAGGAGCACGCGGATGTTGAAGAGCAGCGGCTGCATCGTCCACTTCTCGTGCGGGAAGATACGAAAGTGCTTGGCGCGGTAGAAGAACGAGTGGATGTAGTGATTCACCTTTGCGTTGTTCTCGCGGTAGCTCGCGAGCAGGAAGCAGTACATGCGGACCGTGTCGGCCGACAGGATGCTCTGGAAGTACCGGCGCACGTCAAAGTCGGCTTCCTTGCGCTGCATCTCGAGCAGTAGCTGCGCTTGGCGCTCGGCTTCTTCCTCCTCGTCCGACTCGGACTCGGACGCGTCGCCTGGCTCCTTTGCTTTCTTCGTCTTCTTCCGCTTGCTGAAGGTAGAGAGAGGGAGAGAGGGAGAGAAGGACACACCATCAGTGGAGACGGAACGAGAGAAAACAGAAGCGAGAGTGCAAGCGAGCGACCCAAGTACGTACGCTTCCAGCTGCGCCTTGCGACGCGACAGCACTTTGATCGTCCCCTGCGCGTCCAGCATCTTAAACACCAGCTGCAGTGGTGCAAACCGTGTAGAGCTCTGTCAGTTAACCCCCTTTCTCTCTCTCTGTATCAGACACAGGCAGTCTTGCGTGGTGCGTCCGTCTTACGTACATGCGTGAGCGTGACAACGTCGGCGACGTACTCCTTCGAGAAGCTCCCAGGCGTCCACGACTTGAGCAGCACCGGCAGGCGGTCGAGAAAGTCGCGCTCGTAGAGGATCTTGTGCTGGAGCGAGTCGGCGATGCGCTGGTAGCGCGGGTCGTCGCTCGCGTTCAGCTCCGTCAGGTACGACATCATCTCGGTCAAGAGCTGCACAGAGACCGTCATACCGTGCGCGTTCTTCACGCTCGCGTACGTCTCGATCGACTGCAGCACAAAGTTGAACGAGAACATGTCGAGCGTCGAGAGCACCGCTTTCTCGTCCAGCACGGGCTTCTCGGGGGCGGGCGGCGCCGGCGTGTCAAAGTCCATGTCTTCCAGGAGCTGTTTCTTCTTCTTCTCGTGCTCGCGCACGTGTCGGCGGTAGAGCGACTTGTGCGCCTGGAGCGTCAGTCGGTGGTACGTCGTGAGGAACCAGACGAGGTGGAAGTACTGGAGCCGGTCGGTCGACACGAGCTTGCTGCTGCCGCGCCGGAACTCGTTCTTGAGCGAATTTGTCAGCTGGAAGTACGACTTGGTGATGATCGAGTCGCAGATCGCTACGAGCACACGCATCGTGCCGCTGCGTTAGGGGGACGCACGGAGTTCGGTTGTCAGTGGGGATGCCACGCGAGAGAGTTAAGACACACACGAGCGTCGCACCACTCGACGTACCTGTCAGACTCGGTCACTTTCGCGGCCGACGCAAAGATCTCGCTAATGTCCGCTGCTGGGCCGCCACGCTGTCGGGCTCCGCGCTTCCGAGCGACCGGTTTCTTCGCTGCCTGTGGGACCTGCTCGTCCGGCGCCTTCGAGAAGTTCGTCAGCAGCGTCGAGCGGCCAGTGGGGCCGACGAGCGTGAGAACGCCGCCAAAGTTCGAGTGGCGACGCGACCCGCCGAGCTTCAGCTGTGACGACAGCTTCTCCGTGTTCAGCGCCTGCGTCAAGCTGGCGGTTGGCGGCGCACTGTGCGAAGCGATAGACGACGCTTGGTGGGTTCTGTCTCTCGACACAGCTGGAGGAGCGCTTGGTTCGTCTGCACGTGTGAGCTGCTGCTTTGCAAACGCAGCGACGAACTTGGGGTGCGAGCACGCGAGCGTGAGGTCCATCATCTCCATGATGAGCAGGTTCCACTCGCGGTTCTCGGCTGACTCAATGTCCTGGTGGCCAAGCAAACACACAACATGCGTGGGTTAGGTCAGCATGTACGCCAGTTCCACACTGGTAACAAGCGTCGAACCAGTCGAGTTCAGGGACCGCTGCGTACCTGCGCGAAAAGTAGGATCATCTCGTACGCGCTCTCGTCGTGGAGCGTCTGGATAAAGTCTTCCTGGAGGTGGCTCAAGTACGTTGTCGTGGACGTGACGAAGCGCGGGTCTTCGTTCGGGATCGCGAGGACGTTCCGGATGAGCGTGAGCACGAGTTCCATGTTCAAGTAGTCCTGCGCCATTCAGTCCGTTCCGTCATAACGTAAGCGATTGTGAGCTGACGACTACAAGCCCATACGAGCCCAGACAGCCACAGAAGCAGGCGCTTCCTACATCCACTCACTTGCGCCGTGCGTGCCGAGCCTCTGCGCGCGAGCGGGTCCACGAGGATCGTCATGAGGATCGGGACGACGTCGTGGCGCAGGAACGCGTGCTTGTACGCGCGGAGGTACGTGAGCTGCTGCGCAATGTGCGTCGACTCCTTCGTCGGCTTCATCGTGAGCATCACGAGCACCTTGAGGATCGAGTACACGAGCGACCTGGGCGAGCACAAGAGCATACATTAAGCAAGAGAGAGAGAACGTCAGCTCTCGCTCTTCCACCTGTCCTCTCATCCCCAGCCCCAGCCTTCCACACACACGCACGCACCAGTCGTGCTGGTGATTCAAGAGCAACGGCAGCAGCTTCTTTTCCAGAATCTTCCACTTCCCGAGCTGCTTCGCCACGAGCCGGAACTTGGCGTGGTCGCGCCGGATCGCCCGCTGCAGGTCGTGGATCCACTCCTCGCAGTCTTCGCCGCGCATGAACGCAGGCGCTTCGCCCTCGTGCTCCACACGCAGCATACCGAGGTTCGAGCACACGAGCAGCAGCTCATTCATCATCGCGCGGTCGAGCGTCGGCTCCTTGCCGCCCGCCGCCCCCACCCCGTCCTCGTCTCCGGACGACAACGCAAAGTCCTCCAGCTCCTCGTCCTCCTCGCCGTCGCCGACCGCGCCAGCTGCGTTCGCGCTTATGTTGCTGGCGCCAGCCGCACGTCGCGCCTCGGCGTCTGTGGCCGTCTCGACGCTCTCCTGGACGTCCGTGGCGCCTGCGCCAGCACGCGGCAGCTCCCGCTCCACATCGCTCCACACCCGCGCAGCCATTTTTACAGTGTTGTCACGAAAATCGGAAAAACCCACAAATGTGACCACCCATTTTGTAACCTGCAGTTTCAAGAAACTTCTCGAGTTTCGAAATTATTTTCGGTTCCAGATTGGGGGGGAAAACATTTGGGTCTGTGGGTTTTTCTAAATACCGCCTTTAACACCCAGTCTCTGAGCCAATAAGGCCGACTTTTGAGTAAAAAAAGCTCTTGCCCGGGCTTCGCCCCGGGATATGTTCACCCGTTCCACCCACCTTTATTTTCCTCTACTCTCTCTTGTCCTCCCTCTCTGCCAGACACTAACACACCACAACATGGTCTTACTCTCCCGATCCTCTACCTCCTGGTATTACCTGTTTGCATCACTTTCGGTCGCTTTCACCTCATTCACGCCTCCACCCTCAATTCCTCCTCTTGCGTTGTTTTATTCTTTTTGCTTGCTTCCTACATTCTCTCTGTCAGCACAAAACTCATCCCCATCCTCGCCGTTTCTCCCTCAAATGAGACTCTCTCTCTCTCTCTCTCTCTCTTTCTTTCTTTCTTTTCACCCTCTATCCCCGTATCTTTTCCTTTCTATCTATCAACACCTTTGCCAAGCAGGTTGACGTATTTCCCGACCAAAATGAAATCTGTTAGTCTAAAGCAAAAACGTTCGGAAATGTTCCTGTCCAAAAAGTGACATTGCGAGCAACAAGAAACCTCTCGTACTTTTAGCGATCTTGATGACATCCTTAGAGCATCCCCACAGGTCCCGCTAAACTCCACGCAAAACAGCTTTGGCAGAAATTATAATTTGGCGTGGAAATATACCCTCCACACCAATCACGCTAATTGTAAGTTGTGCAAATCATCACGCCAAATTTGGCGTGTTCAAGTCAAACATGGGCCGATATAGCGTGTCTCCGCCAAATGTGGCGTGATGAAAACATCTCTATTTTTGTATGAATCCGATTTTAGCGACCACACGAGAAAAGCAAGCACAAATGAACATGTATGTCGTGGCAACAACGCCAAGACCAACCAGAAGAGCAGCACCTTCTGGATGAGGGTCACTTCTAGAAGGTTTGTCAGCTCGATGTTATCGTTATCTTCGCATCAGCGTGTAGCTCAAGCATACATTGGGTGGGTGGGGTTTGCATACAGTATTTTTACTTTTTGGTTGCTTTTGGCGAGATCGGTGCGGAATCGTCACTGTAAATTGTAAATACTTTTCCCGGAGCTGTACATTTCACGCAAAAGGATAGTTTAGCGTGACCAATTTGGCGAGACCGGTGGGGATGCTCTCAGAGAGAGCACACCATCTCTAAGTTGCAAAACGAGCGGTGCTCGTGACGGTCGACTAAACCTGCGGCCTGCGCTGCGTAGTAAATGCATTAGGCAACCGCAGCAAGTCCTTCACCTTCGGACGGACTCCAGCAACAACATTTCGCAGAGGATCCCATCATTCATTCTCAATGCCAAGTGCAGAAAATGGGCGCCAAGGTTGTCCAGCGCAATTGTATGAATGGAATATTCGGGAGCAGTAGTTTACTTCGCGGACTGTACAAGTCGTCCTAAGTACGGTATTTCTTTTAAGTACGAGCACACTTGAAGCCGGTGCATACGCACAGTAAATTATCTCAGCGTAAAGTGAAGGATACGAGAATTTTTAAATAAAATACTACTAATTCTCTGGAATTTTTCCAGAATTATTCCGAGATCTGACATGGTCTACCTTTTCTGAAAATATTTTCTGATTTTTGACCCTTCGGGTAACCTTCATGCCACCTTTTCTAGATATGTCGAGATTTTTTTTGTGAAAAATCAGAAACTCCAAAAAAATTCAGGTCTTCCCAAGAGGTCAATGTCTGTCCTCAGAAGACATATCCTAAAATTAATTTCGTACAGGGGACATTCGTACAGGGGACATTCATGCCACATTCATAAATTCACATAATTATCAGTCATAAACGGTACGGTTTTGGCGAGATTGTTGCTCGTTCCGGGATGGTAGACAATTCTATCCCTTGAATAGAAATATCGGTCCTTGGCAGATATCCCAAAATATTCGGATTACATTTTCTACTACCCTTCTATCTGCCCTTGTATCGGAAGACGCTGTGGTCTGCTGTCACCGAAATATGACAAAAATGGAAGGCCACTTTTGCATCATTGTCTCTGAGCAAGCATTTTTGACGGCGTTGGGCACGCAGTACAGTGTCACTTTCCTGGTACATGAATAACAGGGAAATTGATATATATAGGACAACTATTTGGAAGGCGTTTATCGCCAATGCATACATCATGTTAACCCACACCTGGAGTTCAAATTCCAGAGCTTCACCAGGCAAGGCACGGCACTGTGTGGTACTCGCTCATACGATCTCTCAGAAATGTCCTTGTCCAAACCGATTAAAACTTTTAGAGGGTCACTCGTCAGCTGCACAACACAAAAAATCACTGGCAGTCGGAGAATTTTAAAACAGAACCAACACCCGCGAGCACCACTCAGCAGCAGCATGAAGGCAGAGCGCACCACTGAGTGCAGCTCTCACGCGAGCAGCAACGTGCCCTGTCCGAGCACCACACTGAAATCAAGAAGATGACGCTGAGCGAGCTGGGAGATTGGGCGCGCTCGACGTTCTCTCTTCCGCGCGCTCCGACGGTATCGAGTCTCTGTGAGCTGCTAAAGCGGGTGCGAGCCGACCCGGCACTCCTCTCCATCGACATTCCCCCTACGCACACATCTAAGCTGCTCGATGCAGAGCTTGCGCGTTGGGATGCGCGGTGTGCCGCACGGGTCATCTCATCTGGCTCAAAGCCGAGCATTTCCGCAAAGCCATTGTCGCCGCAGACCTTCCTTAAGATATGCGCATCCGACTGGAGCAGCATAAGCCCTCGAAGGGCTGGATGCGCCAGTTCCAGCGTCGGCAGCGGCTGCAACCGCGAATGACGAAGGGCGAGGCGGGGCCAGCAGCACTCCAGCAGATCGAAGCAAGACGACAGCGGCTGAAGAAAATAACAAGTACGTTTGCGCCAAGCGATGTGTTCAACTTCAATGAGACCGCCCTGTTCTACTCCCAGTTGCCAACGACAACGATCTCCCACAAGCCTGTACAAGGCACATAGCGCTGCAAGAAGGGTGTTACCGTTGCAGTCGTAGCAAACTCAGACGGCACTGGAAAGTTGTCACTGTTTTTCGTGGCCGATGGGCAGCGGCCTCGCTGCTTCGAACGGCAGACCACGGAGCAGCTGAACATTGATTACGAGAGCACCGCAAAGGCGTGGACGCGCTCAGTGTTCGCTGAGTGGTTAGGCAAGCTCTACAATCGCATGAAGAGTGAGGGCCGGCGCATCCTCCTACTCCTGGACAACACCAGCGGATACCAGGTCGACACGCCACCAAGCAGCATTCACATCGATTCCGTGCCTCCAAATACGACATCGGTGCTCCGGCCAATGGACCAAGGAGTGATAGCTGCTCTAAAGGCTCGGTTCCGTCGCCGTCATGGCGAGCACATGGTCGAACGCGCCGATGCTGTCGTCGCCGACAACAGCGACCGCATATCGCATACATACGACATCGACACTTTGCAAGCAATGCGCTGGTGTCAAGACGCATCGGAATGTGTGTCGCAGTCGGCCATCGCGAACTGCTGGCGCCATGTGGACATTATGCCAGACGACGTCTTTGAGATTGTAGATAGCATGACGAGCCTTAGTATCGAATAAAAATCGGTTTGCACATCCTCTACGTTTATGGATTCCGATGTGTTTGTTTTTATGGTAATTTGAGTATAAGGCCTAATATCAGTGGATAGGCATAACATTTACAAATGAGTAAATGCTCAACTTTCGTATGAGCGGGGAAGGGTGTATTATGATATCGTCCAATCTCTGGAATTTTTCCAGATATTCTGTGATCTGACTTAATCTACCTTGTCTGAAAATATTTTCTTGGTTTTGACCGTTCGGGAACCTTCATGCGACCTTTTCTAGATATGTCGAAAACAATTCTTAAAAATCAGAAACTGAAAATATATTTAGGTCGTCCCAAGAGGTCTATTTCCATCTTAGTCTTTGGAAGACATCTTTCCAAATTTATTTCGTTCAGGGAACATTCATGCTACGTTCATAGATTCACAGAAAAACCAGTAAATGGTAAGTTTTTGCGAGATTGTACCTTGTTTGGGGGGTGATAGACAAGTCTCTCGCTTATGTTGAAAAGTCTGTCCTCTGCAGATATCCCGGAATGTTCGAATTACCTTTCCGAGTATCTTTCTATCTGCACTTGCGTTGGAAGGTGAAGTCCTCTGCTGTCACCCGAGAAACAATAAAAACGAAAAGCCTATTTTACATCATTATCGCATGCAGCATTTCTGGTGGTTTTGGCTTTCAGCACAGAACCTGCACAACAAGGCGGGAACAGTGATGTAACAACCCTTCCGTTAATAAGGCGTTTACCATCAAGGTCTACACTACACACAAGGACTTATCGCAACGCCCACCACTCGGTACTTCAATTTGATAGTGAAATTATCCGGTGGAGGAAAAAAGGGGCAAGATCATATCAATTTGTTCAGAAAATAAAAGGCAGGATCATTTTTATACATCCCTTTATATTCATGTGAGGTGGAAGTATTGACGGAGCCAGAAAAATGTTCACAAGAAATCAATATAAATTCCAACATACACGTCAAAAAGTACTATTATAGACTTTGTCAAAGCTATTTTTGGCGGGGCAGACACCTTTAATCGAAAGATTATGCTGATGTTCATTTATTAACCACAGTTGTTGAAAATCAGTTGACTGAAGTGGGCGATCCGTTGCGTCCGGGCGATCGGATGTGTCCGTGTGTGTATGATAATCCATGCCTCAAGGCTCAAATTCCACAGCTTCACTGGGGGTAGCGCGGCACTGTTTACGAAAACCAAAATAAATTTGTGATGCTTGTAGAGATCAGGATGAATACATGTCTGTCCTCCGAACATGTCGCCCCGAAATGGTTTTTGGCGAGTAACGTTCAGTCCACATTTTTTCGCCAAATAATTGATAAGAAATGGTACATTTTCCAGCAGGGTGTTGCTCAAAGACCGAAGAAGTAAGGGATAGAAGAAAGGGAGAAAGGGAGGAGGAAGAACAGACGCGAGAAGAGAGTAAGGCGGAAACGGGGAATGATAGAATGGAGGAAGAGAGGAAGAGAGGAAGATACAAGAGGAAGAACGGAGGGCGTGAGAAAGTGGGGGCGTAAGGGAGAACTGAAGAAGGACATAAAGGGGATACTGAAGAAGTAGAGGATGGGGGAAAAGGAGGAAGGAAGACAGGAAGGAGGAAGGAGGAAGGAGGAAGAGAGGAAAGGAGAGATGGATGTGAAATGGGGGAAACAAAGAAAGGATGACTGAGGAAGGAAGATGGAAGAGCAGAAGAGAGAAGAGAGTAAGGCGGGAAATGGGGAATGGCAGAATGTTGGAAGAGCCGAAAGGAGGGATGGATATAAAATTGGAGACCCAGAGAAAGATGAACGAAGAAGGAAGGTGTAAGAAGAGAGTAAATCGCGAAAGAAGGAATGGTGGAATGGAGGAAGAGAGGAAAGGAGGAACGGATGTAAAATAATAAAAGTGTAAAATGTAAAAAGGTCCAAGTGGAAATAAAGAATTGATTTTACAACATTATTCAAGAAATAAAATACTACACAAACCTCTGTACACAATTCCAATAAATAGTTGACAAACCACTGTATACAATTTGTTTGAATACCTAAAACATAATAGGGCCCAAGTAGAAATAAAGTATTGGCATTTACAAAAGTAGCAAGGAGAAATAAAATATTATACAAACCATTGTATACAATTTTTATCAGACAAACGACTGTGATCTTCACTTTCGACTTTCATTCTCGACGATTTTCGGTTTGACACGCTATTCCTAGCTCTCAGCTTACAGCTGAGAGAATTTGTGGCTTCTGGCTGCCTCCTCCATGTAAAGATTTGAGCGTCATTTCGAGGTTTGCGAAGTGGGTGATAAGCAAGGAATGCGATCACCGAATGCGCGATGCGCGAAGTTGCAGTCGAACTGATGATGTGTGTGTCTTTGTCCGCCCGAGCAGAACATTCTACGCGTGATGCGCGAAGTTGCAGCCGAACTGATGACGTGTATGTCGTTGTCCGCCCAAGCAGAACATTCGACATGGCAAACGATGGTGGTGGCGATGATTCAACGCTTGGAGGGGAGCAGAAAAGCTTGACGTGAAGAAGGTGCGAGCAGAGTAATGCTGAGAAGCTGCCGAATTCTCTTTGCCGATATTGACTGCGTCTCGCGCGTTTGTGTGCGTGTTTTGCGCGTTAACTGCTCGGCGCAACGGATAGAGGTGACGGCGAAAATTCAGCGCTCCGAGAAGAGCGAGGTTATTCGCATCGGAGGTGTTCGGCGTGCTAAGGGTGAGCGCGCACTCGAGTACCAGTAACCACTCGTTTCGCAGCCACTGACCTCGAGTGTGCGCATGTGTACGTTTCGTGTTGTGTAAAGGCTCGCGCTGGATGAAGATAACGAAGCGCCGGGCCGATACATTGACGAGCCAGGGTCGCCGTTGTCGTTGGAAAGCGACTTTGAACCTGTCGAGGACTCAGATGACGATTTTGAGGACTCCGAGCCCGACATCGAGGACATGGCGCCGCGCGCCAGCTCCACGCGTGATGATCGTGCGATCGGCCCGATACACCTCGTCGCGTGCCCCTAGAGGCCGTCGGTTCGCACATGCTTCTGTGTTTATCGTAATCGGTTGTTGGTGGTTCAAGGCTAACTCTTCGTACATGTGCATTCGTGATGACGAGCAGAAAAGAAGCTGCAAAAGGGAAAGACTGCGACTGGCGCACGCTCCACATCATCGCCGACACTGTGTCAGAGCATGAAGACAAGACGCCTCTCTTGTCGCTGGTGTTCTACGACACCTAGCATGAGTTTGACGCGGCGTGGGGGATTTTTGCGGCAAGTACTCTCTGCGCTTCCGCGCTCGAGCCTTGGTGTGAACGAATGGCTAGGAGGAGACGTCATTGAAGATGCCGTACGTTCTAGTCATAGCAAGAGTGAATGAACGAATGAATGTTGACCAGCAACCTTGTTTTGTCCGTGTGATAATATGAAGTAACGGACGCTCAAAGCTCCCGGCGTGATTCAAGTACGCGCATAAGCTCCTACGCTGCACGCACAGCTGTATGCAAGCGACTCGCGACAAAGCGGAATGCCACAATAAAGCCATTCGCTTTCTGGACTGTGATGCTAATCTTTCAGCTCAAGCAGTACCAGTACGCGTCGGTGGGCACATCAAGCGGGAGATTTTCGTGTTCAACCAGGTGCGCGCGTATGCGTGTTTGCTTGTGTGTAGTTTTGCATGCTCTCTCTCTCTCTGACGTGCCAATGCAGTACCAACTGCTCAAGCACCTGCTGTCTAAGGAGATCTGTCGTCCAACCTTCCCAGCAGATGATTGAAGACGAGGACGTACTTGAACAGCTGGACGCGATGGTTGAAGCAAGCTCTCCGACGAGCAAGATCGCCACGGTTCTCAGTCGCAACATCGGTGCGTGACCCAGTAGAGTGACTCAATGGGGTGACGAAGGTTGACTTCGTTGCCGCTGCTACAGTCCGTACAGATGTGATAGTATCTACAAAGCAAGTGAGAGACACGATCACGGGGGGAGAAGCTGCACCGAC
>JAASGD010000572.1:0-19836 GCA_023334115.1 Globisporangium megalacanthum
CCAGGACAAGGAGGGCATTCCGCCCGACCAGCAGCGCCTGATCTTTGCGGGCAAGCAGCTGGAGGACGGCCGCACGCTGTCGGACTACAACATCCAGAAGGAGTCTACGCTGCACCTGGTGCTGCGTCTGCGCGGCGGCAACTGAGTGCAAGCTAGTTGCTGCCTTGAGCGCAGATATTTGCGACTCGGGTCGTCGTCTGCGAGATCTGGTAGCATGCAGATTCATAAATTGGATGCTGAATGAACGTAGTGTGTGCTCTTCTTCTGTTCATTGTGTTATCCTAGTGAAGCGGCGGTATGCTAGCTGCTAATGACCACGTGGCCGTCGGCTCACACACTTGCGACATCGTGGCGGTCGTCTTCACACATGGCTGATCACCAAGCGAAGACACAATTTCAAAACCCAAGATCTCCGTTACAGTATCATTCGTGCTAATGCTCTCGTCACGTGGCTCAGTAGAACTTGACGCGGCGGCGACGATATGCCTGCCACGCGCTCTGGTGCGGCTTGACGCCCGTGACGTCGACCTCAACTGAGACTGGCAAACTCGACTGCGCATTGATGTTGTTGCTGTCGTCTGAGGGCATGGGACAGTCGGAGAAGTCCGCCGACGTGAGCGTGAATTCGGACGTGATGCCCGAGTTGGACGTGATCTTCACGTTGACGTTCTCGAGGTCAAGCGGTGACGATGGCGACACCTCGTAGAACGACGTGATGCCGATCACCTGCGCGCTCTGGTCGCTGATCTCCATGCTCTTGATGCCGTCGCGCGAGTTGGTGACCTGGAGAGCGAACCAGTATGAAGTGCTGCCCTCCTTGACGCACAACTTCTCTTTCTCGTCTGGACACGGCGTGAACGACCACGAGATGGGCTCGATGCGGGGGTCACCGCCAATCACGGCATTCCACAATGCCGTGTTCAGGTCCAGGTTATTCTCTCCGCACTCATAGCAGTAGTCGGCCACGTACGCGAGCACTGTGCCCCGCGCGCCTCTTACCGAGATGCAGCGGCTGCAGCTCGCCGAGTCACCGTACTGCTCCCGGTTCATTGCCGCGAAGAGCAGCTCGTTGACGCCATTTGGCGCCTTTCGTGCGCTGCAGCTGCCGCCGATCGCTGTGGTGAGGCCATACGTCGTCGCGCGTCCTTCGAACACCTCCTTTGCGCCTACGTGTTGGAAATACAGCGCCGTGAGAAGCAGCCGTCGACCCACGCCCGCGACTTCCGCTGCTGAGCTCCTTGTGATACCCATCAAAATTGTTGACACAGTACAGTATTGTCTGAACTTTTGGTCACGCCAGACTGGCTGCCAAGAATCACGAAGGAAAGGCAAAGCAAAGAATCAAGAGGACTGGACCGAGGTTGGATGACGGAAAGTGGGCTTTCACCCAACTCAAGCACTCCATGTCACTGCTGTTGGTTGCCCATGTTCACCAAGGACACCAACATCCTCCATGACCACCACTTGGTGTGCTACCTACCACCAGTAGCGCCAGACCCGCGTCTTCTTCACTGGGAACCTCAGCGAAACCCATGTGACTGACTGTCTGGCGCTCGTGATCGCGGTCTATGCGAAGGTCGCCTCGCCAATCAATCAACATGTCGAGCAGAGTGGTAGAGAAGGTATTATAGCGTTGTCGCTGTGTACGAAGTCACGCGGTCATGGAAGAACGACGATCATGAAGATTCAGTAAAGATGGTGGGTTCTACAAGTAACATGCACAAAACTATCACTCACACGATGTAGCCATCCCCACTGTTCGTGTCTACGCTGATAGAAGAATGCGACGGATCCGACGGCATCGACCGCATCGATGCCGACTCGGAGCCCGCCAGCAACGCGTCGCCTGCGACCGATACGCTCTCTGACAATGGAGAGCTGGCAGACGCGTTCGAGATGCTCAGACTCGGAGCGACGGGGTAGTCGAGGTCCACGAGCTCGACTTTGAGCTTCTGCTTCGCGTGCAGGATGCCTTCGAGCGCAAAGTCCACGATCGACTGGCGCGAGTCGGGCTTGTCCCAGTTGAACGTTGACAGGTCGAGCGCAAACGTGCTCGCCACGGCTTCGGGCACGACGACCGCGAGTCCACCGACAAACTCGCGGAGCATCCGGAAGCGGCCGCTCACACTCGACCACGCGAACGCCACCTCCGTCTCGCGCGTGTGCTTCTGCAGCACGCCGTGTAAGATCGGCTCGCGCTTGACTGCGAGCTGGAACGCCTCAAACTCCTTCAGGATCGTCTTGACGTCGTTGCTCGAAAACGTGTGCAGCAATCGCTGCTCTTGCGCCGCGACCAACCGGGCGAACGCGGGTCGAGTCATCTCACACACAGCGCTCGGCAGGACGCACGGCGGACTCACGAGCACGCCTGCGTTCTCAGCGCAGCAGCGCCGACCCTCGTGCGCGACTGACGCAATCGACGCGACGAGCCCGACAATCAAATGCGCGACGGTTTTCGAGACGTGGAGGCGGTCGACACCTCGCAGTCTGTCGAACGTCTCGACTCCCAACGCGCCGCCTTCGTGCTGGATGAACTGCTGCGCGTTCTGGAACGTCAGCAAGAACGAGCCGGCGATGCACGCGTGTTCTGCGTCCCGCGGCTCCCAGAGATCACGGCGGATGCCGGCCAAGTCGGCCAGCGCCATCGCGAGCTTCCCGAGCTGCAGGACCTGCATACTCGTGTCGATAGCTGGCGCTTGGAGCTTCTTGAGGTGGTACTCGACTTCCGCGAGCACACGGTGCGCGGCCGCGACACAGACCCACCACGACGCTGACGGGACGGCCGACGGCGCCATCGACTGCAGGTACGCGACAGTCGCGACGCGGTGCTCAATGATCCACTTGAGCGCCGCCACGAACCGGCGCGTGAAGCCCTGCGACGTCACGAACGTCGGCGAGAGGTCGGGCAGGGTCGAGTTGTCAAAGTAGCCGTCGTGGCCGTGGTTCACGGCGGCAATCACAGCGACGAGGCTGTCGACGAACGCGTGGTCGCTGAAGCTCTGCACCGCGTTCCACACCACGAGCTCGAGCTGCTGCTCGCCGCTCCAGACAAGGTACACGCCGGGGGTCGTTGCGAGGCCCGAGAGACGCGTCGTGAGCGTCTGCAGACTGCTGCTGGCGCCACTGCCACGGCCCGAGCTCGTGCCACCGTGTACAGTCGCTCCAACGAGCTTCGCGCGCCAGTGCAGGTCGAGAATGTCGAGACAGCTCTCAATCCGGGCGATGACGTCAGCTGGCGGGACGCGGTCGAACGCCGGGACAGCGAGCAAGTGGAAGTCGTGCAGTGCTGCGTGCTGCCAGAGACGGACGCGGACGCTCACGTACTCGGTGCCCTGGTGCTCGGCCGCCTCGATCGCGATCGCGAACGCCCAGGACGCGCGCAGCAAGAGCGCAATCTTCTGCAGATTACTCGCCAGGAGCGCACGGACGTAGCCTGCGAGCTTTGGCTCGGAGCCACCGCCGTAGCACAGAAGCCTCGTCTCTTCCTTTGTACACAAAATCATCCGGGACGCGAGCCGGAACGACGCGCCACACGCGACAAACTTGATGGCGAGGTCAAAGAGGCGCTGGTTGCGCACGACGACGTCGTAGTTCCCGTTCGGCTTCTTTACAAACACCTCGAGCGACCGGCGTTTGCTCTCGGCTTCGGTCGGGCAGAAGAAGAGCTCGCCAATGAGCTCCTCGACGACTGCGCGCTCGATCTCGGACGCTGGCAGCCGCACGGGTCCGACTGGTGGCGGCGCACTGAGCTCTTCGTCAGTGTGGCTGACGCGTGGCTGCTTTACAGGCCGTGGCGGTGCCTGCGTCGCAGTGACGCTAGTCGCAGCCGCGTCGTCGCTGACCGTCGCGAAGAACTGCTCCTTCTCCTGCACCGCCGCGTGCTCGTACTCGCTCCACTTCTCGCGGTGGTTGATCTGGAGGTGCGATAGGTAGTGGTCGGCCCGGAACGGCTGGCGAAAGTACTTGATGTTGGCCGTCACGCGTCGCTTGCGGGGGCCGTCGGCGCCCGCCGCCTCCTTCCCAAATGCGACGCAGAACTTGCACATGACGCTCTCGACGCTCCCGGTCTGCGCGTTGCGGACGCAGATCGAGAGCCCGTACTGGAGCACGTGCTTCTCGTTGAAGCGCAGCCCGCGGTTCTTGCTCTTCTTGGGCAGCGCCGCGGCGGCGGCATCGTCGTCCGCTCCCGCCATCCTCTCTACAGTATCACTCGCTTGCTCGCTCGCTTTTCGTGTTCGCAATCGAAAAAAAGGAGGAGGCGTTAATAACAAAGTTCACAGGAGTTTGAAACCAGGAGTTTGAAACCCAAAGATGAGCAACTACAGGGGGCTGCTCTGGTCGTTGGTGGCGATCGCGGGCACGGCCACGGCCGCCACGCTCGCATACCGCTACGTGACGCGCAACGTGCGGCCAAGTGAGAGCGACAGCGAAGAGGATGATGCAATCGGCGCCGCTAGAGGTGGCGCTGCACGCCGTACGCGCACTGCAGCGAATGAGCAGCAGTCCGCGACGATGGAAGGCGACGAAGAAGGAGAAGACGTCGAGTGGCTCTCCGAGAGCGAAGCTGGCGACACCGTAGACGGGCTTGACGATAGTGTGCAGACGCAGAGCCAACAGATGGCTCTCGTAGCGCGTGAAGGCAACTTGGTGCGGCTCGTAGAGCGTGAAAGAACCGAGTGGATGGATGGCTCACGTGACAGCGCCGCTGTACTACGCGTACTGACGCACAAACGAACGTGTGATGATGCGAATGGACGCCGTGCAGCTGCTCTCGGTGTTCGGCGTCGTGCTCCTGCTGCTGGTCGGCGCAGTGTCGCTGGTGATTGCGTGGACGAGCGACGACGTGGAGTCGCCAGCAGATCTGCCGCTGTTTGCGCCGCTCATGTGGATTGCGGTCGGGATCTTCACGGGTGCGTGCTCCTGAGCTCCTAGTAGCTGCTCGTTCTATGGATAGCAGATCAGACGATGGGGGAGGGGAAGAATGAGCTCACGACCGCCTTTGGTCCCACAGCTGCTAGTGTCGAGGTCTTGAGCCAGTCGGCTCTCACGACCCCCGATGTCCCCGCTCTGGTGGAGCCCAAGGCCGTCTTCCCACACGACGAGAGCGACTTTGAACTCATCCGACAGCACAACGGTGGGAGTGAGGGAATGTGGGGGAACGTGACAAGAGCCAGTTGTTGTTGTTGTCCCAGCCTTATTCACCTTTGTACGGATGTGGATGCTGTAGGAGACTCCCTGGCAGCTCCTGCGACGACAGCAGCGGCCCATAACCACGAGAACGACACTGAGAGCGACTCGTCAACGCCAGCGCCACAGCGACCGTCAGGTGCTGCGAGCACTGGAGCTCAGACGACGGAGCTCTCGAGCGAACTGGCGGCGATTGCAAAGACAGCGGACGCGTTCAACGACCGAGAGGAGCACTCGAAGGCACGCGAGTACTTGCTTTCAGTCCTCCCCGACCACGCAGAGGAAGTCGAAGTGGTGCGTGTGTGGGTCTGTCTATTGGCTGTCAGCTGTCGGCTGTGGGGCCTGACGGTCTTGGTTCTGCTATAGCTCTGGCGCTTGGCGCGTTCGTCCTACGCTCTCAGTGAGGTGACGAGCGAGCGGGAGGAGAAGAAAGCACTCGTGTTTGAGGGCCTCACGTTCGCAGAGAAGGCGTACGCTGTGGACGCTGACTCGGCGGCGTCGAACCTCTGGATGGCGGTGCTGACCAGGTCCGTGGCTGTTTGGAAGCACAAAAGACGGTGAAACGGATGACTAACGGGGCGGTGGATTGGTGGTCGTGTGGTGTATTGTATTAGTGCGGTTGGCGACTACCGGGATCTGAAAGACAAGATCGCAGGCGCTTACGTCATCCGGGTCCGTGTCCGCATCTCTTTACAAGGGAGAGAATTGGCTCAGAATGAGTGTGTTTGCTCACTGAAACTACTGTACAGGACCACGCGGAGCGGTCGATCGAACTGAACCCGTCGGACCCGACGCCGCACCACATCTTGGGCAACTGGTCGCTCGCGTTCGCCGACATGTCGTGGGTCGAAAAGCGGGCGGCAGCTGCGCTCTTTGGGGCGTTGCCGATTGCGACGTACGAAGATGCGGTTCGCCACCTTCACGCAGCTGGTAAGTGCGACGCGTCATCATTTATCGCTTGGCGGACGATTTTGCGAACTTAACGCGTTCGTGTGGCGAACTTAACTTACTGGTCAGAATCCCTGAACCCGAGCGGTTGGAAGAAGAACGCGTATCTTCTCGCAGAGGTGCGTTTTCCGTGGGGGGGATTGTGATGACGATAACTGAATCGAGGACAGCGTGAAGTAGCGTGAAGTAGCCACTGACACATTTCTGCTGTTGGGCGACACGACCGCAGACGTACCATAAGATGAAGCGCCCGAGCGACGCGGCCGAGTGGCTGCTGGTGGCGCGCGACGCGCCACTGAAGACGAAGGACGACAGGGACGCGCACGCGCTCGTGCTTGCGCTCATGAAGAAGCTCAAGCTGTAGACAGCGACTTGTTCTCATCAATTTCCGAGACATGCGAGTCGAATTCTGTCCTACAATAGGACAGATAGGACTCCTACAGTACCTAAAAATGCAGAAGTCGAGTCAGATCTATCCGCTCAACTCAAATGATCTGACTCGCGATTGGCTCGGTGCACAGCGCTCCGCCGACTGCTTCCTCCGCTCATTCTCCGAGTTGCCGCGTCCTGCGCTCGCTCCTCTCATCACTCCTCTTGTCAATCGCCGTTACTAGATGGAAATGCCGCCTCGTGACGCCCTCGTGCCGCTGCTCAAGCTCGCGGGCACAGCGGTGGTTGCTGCTGCCGCCTACCGCTACGGCTCCGAGCACGTCGTGGCCGCCGCCCACCGGCAGCACCGCGACAGTCGGCAGTCGTCGCACAGCTCTGCTGACGCAATCAAGCGCAAGCACACGATGAGCGGCGCACAGGAGCCCATCGCGGCTGTGGTTCCGCCCGCCAGTGATCCACTGCCGCTCCCGATTGAGGACGTGGTGCCACACATCCCGCGCTCGTCGCTCATCATGGCCGTGCTGCTACGGGACGGCTACTTGGTGCGTAACCTGCGTCTTTCGAGACGCAAAGTCTGTGTGTGTCGCTAACCACCGTATGTCTGTTGTCTGCTGGGCTCAGCTGCTGGCAGCGCTTGGCGCCTTTGTCATGGGGCTCGCAGTGCTGTTGGCTGTCGCGATCGTCGCATTTGACGACCACGTGGCGTCAGTGGAGGAGCTGCGGATGTTTGCGCCGCTCGTGGGCATTGGCATGGGGCTCGTCTCAGGTATGCGACCGTGTAGAGTAGAGTGCTGCAGCCGTACGAAAGACTCACGTGCCGTCCTTTACTCTCCCTCTTGCCTGTGGCGTTACGCACTGTAGCTGGTTTGTTCGGCTCTATGCTGCGGTCGCCAACAAAGAAGGAGGTCAGTGCGGCGCAGACAGCCCAGCGGTGTCCGTTCTCAGGCGCCGTGGCGTCGACACCGCAGCGGAAGCAGTTGGCGGATGGCGAGTCCGAGACGGAGGTGGACGAGGACGCGGAGCCGCGCGAATCGCGCTGCCCATTCGGTTTTAGCTGAGCGCAGCTCAGGGGGCGAGGCCCAAAAGTGCAACAAACAAACAAACGTGATTGGTTTGGTTGTACAGTGGATTACAGTGTGCGCTCCAATTTGTGACTCAGTGCTCACCGTCGCTTGGTGGAGCGGCGAGCGTGTCGGTCTTCGCGCTTCTTCTCCTGCAGCGACAGCTGCATCGCCAAGAGCATCTCTCTGGTACACCCACGCGGCATTCAACTGTCAGTCAATAGCCAAGCACCACGTTATCGACTACATACAGGGGAAAACGTACGGGTCGTTCGCATCTTCATCGCTCTCCTCCTCTGCATCGCGTCCTCCAACGCGGTCATTCGCACTGTCGTCGGGCTCTTCATACCCCGGCTGGCGGTGGCGGATCTCGTTCTACGAGACGCACGCGCTCATCGTCAGACCCGCTCTATGACAGAATGCATACACACACAGCAACACCTCGCACCTCGAACTGCTCAGCAGACAGGGAGCCGAGCATACGCGCGCCGCCTCGGTTGAACACCGAGTAGGCGCTGATTCCGTCGGTTGGGGCTGTACGGTCGCCCGACATCACGTGTATTGCCAGCGCGCCGAGTCCTGAGAGCGTCACGTACGCGCCGGAGAACTCGCGCGCATTGCGCTCCGTCCACACGAGGCCAGCAACCCACAGAGCCGCGAGAAGCGCCAGCCGCGCAGTGCTTGTCCCGTTGATACGCAGCCACTCTCCTAATTGCGTGGCGATTGACACGACGGAGAGCGAGCGTACGAAGGCTTCCAGCGCCTCACGTGTGTCGCGGTTCACGCGTAGGAAGGGTGGGATGAAGGGCACGAGCCAGTCGAGCGGTCCACTCTGCTGCTGTGCGCGGGGCACAGCTCGAGCACCAGGCGCCATCTGCATCGTTCAGACTCGATCAACCCAACTGAAAGCCGATTATGCGATCTGAAACAGCCTAAATGTCATTTCAGATCTGGAGACCGCAACTTCAACACACACTCATTCCGCACTCGCCATGGTCGCGAGCACTGTCAGACAGCGCGTGCTGAAGTCGGCAAGCGAGAGCTCGAGCGGCAGCTTCGCCTCTTGCGACAGGAAGTAGCGCGTGAGGTCTCGCGCGTGTGTGAGAAAGAGCGATTGCAAGTGCGTCTTCATCTCGCGCAAACGGAGCTGCTCAGTTAGAAACGACCGCGCCAGCGTCGTATCGTCCCTAGTATGGTCGCCTTTGCGCTGCTGCAATGCCAACAAGCGGCGAAAGAGGGTGTCTGCGAGCGCACGCTTGGTCTTTTCACGCCGCAGGTCGAAGCGCTGCGTGCGTGCGCGCTCCTCAAGGGCGTCGAGCGCTGGGTGGGGCTGCGCAAGCGCCGTGATGAGGTGCGCGAACGGGTCGAGCGGCTGCTTTTCGAGAAGCTCGACGAGTAGTACACGCAACAACTCGTCCACTTGATGGGCGTTCGCGTATGCGCGCATGCTGTCGACAACCTCTGCACTCTCTGGCTCGTCATTCGCGGGCTCGAGCACGCGCAGTGCGCGTGGTGGAGACATTGTTGACGCTGGGGCGGGTGTTGTGACTTTTGGACGAGGCTCGTTTCTTGTTCAAGCGGCGGTGGTTACTTGGTGCATGTGGGTACTTGGGTTACTCGGCATGTAACCTTGCTGGCGACCAGCTTTTGCGCAGATGGTTGTCCCTGCTGCTGCTGGGGCTTCAAGCGCAGCTGCGGTCTAGTATAGTGCTGGCGTCGTCCTCGCCAGCAGGCTCCCGTTGACCAGCAGCTGGCGTCATTGTCGAACCTCATGCAATCTCTCTATACTAAACTATGCCCTTTGTATCTAAGCTACTGGAACGATCTTCAATTGCTGTCAAGCGACACAAACCTGCTTAAAACAGGTATATCATCCTCCAAGTCTCGACAAGCACCACCTCGTTTTCACCACATGCACAATTCCACCCAGACAGTCCTCGCGACCAGCATCCAGTTGCAGCAGCAGCCAGCACTGCCTCATTCCGCAACTCTCCGCCCAGGCATCACCCACCCAGCACTTCCAGCCCAACCAGTCCATCACGAGCACAATGAGCACTGGAGGCAACGTCGAGGGCTACTTGGTCAAGATCAACGACGACGAGACTGAGATCGTCTACTGCATCCTGGACGAAGGCGTGCTGCAGTACTACGCGCGCATGGGCGGCCAGCTGCTCGGTGTTGTGCCGCTCACAGGCTGCAAAGTCGAGGTCGTGCTGCTCCCAGACGAGCGTGGACAAGTGTTCAACCGCTTCCGCATCGACACCCAGGCGAAAACCACACGAAAACGCAGTCTCGGGCCGTCCACAGCAGCCAACGCGCTCGCGTCACGCCAGCAGCGCGCACGCCACTTCACCATCACGTTCGCGGGCTCCACGCGCTCACTTGCCGACCGCTGGGCCGTGTCTGTGCTCAACTGGAACCGCTACAGCTGGGACGACCCGCAGACGCTCTGCTCCGCCAAGGACGAGCTCGAGGCGCTGCGTGACGTGCTGCGCCAGAGTGGCGTCAAGTGCAAGCCTGAAGTCGTCGTGCCGCTTGGCGTCAGCCGCGCCATTCGACCGCTTTGAGTACTTCGCCCCCAAGTCGTTCGTCCGTCCGTCTATCCGACCATATTCGTCGAGTGCTCTCTCAGTCGTTTATCTGTGTGCTTCAAGCACAGTGCTTGTTTTCCTGTAAGATGATAATAAAGAGGACTCCTCTGCATCCAACCGCCTCTACTGATACCTAATGAAGAACCATCACACCTGGCAACCACACTTGCGGGCACCACTGCACACGCTTCACTTGCTGCCATTTCGCACGAGCGATGACTCACGTTCTAAACACACCAACGCTCTCGTCCGTCTCTCATGGTACTGGCGTCGGCACTGGCAGCGACGTCATCCCCAAGTGCTGTTCATAGTCGTCAAATGCCGCCGAGCCGCCGTTTTCTGCGTGGTGGGGCAGCAGCATCCCTCCTCCTCCTCCTCTTCCGTCAACGTCAACACCATTGGTGTGGTTGGTGTCGTTGCCGCCAGTGCCGGCAGCTGCCGCTTCAAGCGCCATCTCCGCGAGCCGCGCTTTCGTAATGAACCGCCCGTCTTCCCCACGCTTCCGGCTCTTGGCGATACTGTGGCGCACCGGGTACGACGGCTTGTTCGACCAATTGCGGTTCTCGCGCTTCTTGAGCCACTTGGCAATCTTCTCCTTCTTCTCCTCTTTCGAGCACGCCGGTGGGTACGACGGCATGGGCGGCGCAGACGTCCACTTCCCACCGCCTCGCAGCTGCGACTTATCGAAGCCGCCACCGACACCGCCCATACCGAAGCCGCCGACACTACCCGAGTAGTAGTCGTACCCGCCAGCTCCGTTCAGCAGACCGCTAGGTCCGTAGCCGTACCGGTGCATCCCAAACTGCTGCGGCTGCTGCTGCATCACGGAGCCAGTGAAGCCGCCAGCGGCGCCTGGCAGCACGAACCCAAACTGCTGGGACAGCCCTACGCGACTGCCGTAGTCTGGAGACGGGACGTACCCCATGCCGTTCGTGTACAGTAGAGCAGGGGCGACACCGTCGAGCTGGTTCGAGAACCCCGCGCCACCGCCGTACCGCATGTCCAAGTGCGTGGGCGACGGGCCCATCAGCGGCGCAGGCGGCGGTCCGCCAAAGCCTCCGTGCTTGAGCAGCAGGTTCATGTTGGGGCGGTTGCGCATCGGCAGGTTCACGTGTGGGAGTGTGCTGCCGAACTCGTCTTGTGCGTACTGCGACTGGTGGCTAAAACCTCCAAGCGCCATCCCTGGCTGGTGCGACGGCGGCTCTGGCAGCGCGTGTTGGAAGACCGGGTCGCGGTGGTGCGCAGCTGTTGCGGAGTTGCTGAAGTCCTGGCCCACGGGGGACGCCGAGGTGGTCGCGTTCGCATAGCCCATCGCCATGGGCGACGTCTGGTGGGGCTGGTGGTACAGTGAGCTGCTGTGGTTGTTGTTGTTGTTGTTCTCTCCCGACTGGTACATGAACGGGTTCGCAGGCAGCGTCCCGTTCTGCATTGACGGCGACTGTCCTCTCGAGTCGGCCGTGTTCTACCACGAGCGCATGTAGCCAGTCAGCAAGGCTTTCAAGCCGCTTCTATACGCCCCACGCGACAGCCCCACACAAGCACGTACAAAGTTGGCCGTGATGTCACTCACGAGCGTGTCTGAGATCCAGTCGCTCCCGACACTGCGCTTCGCTGACGGGTTCCGCAGCTCAGCTGTCAGGATCGCCTTCACTGCCTGGAAGTCGCCCGTGTTGTTGTACTCGTCCAGCGCCTCCTGGAGCTGTGGCGAGTCGTTGTTCAGCAAGAGGTCCTTCAAGTGGCCGCGGTCAGCTGCGCTGATGAGGCCCTTGTCCCCGAGCGACTTGATCGCCGCCATCTTGCCTGTAGTGACGACGTAACAAGCCAGTCAGCAGCTACTTCTTTACAAGGCGGTCGACTGGAAACACCCACTCACACACACTATAATAACAGCACCCGACGTACCCGAGATGCTGCGATACCGCTTCGTGCCTTTCATGTCGAGGCTCCCAAAGCCGCCCATGCCCTTCGGCGGTCCGGTGGTCGTCACTGTGGATGTGAACGAGCTCTGGGCGTAGGCTCGAGATGACGACGGCGTCAGTGCATCAGTCTTGATTGGCGGAAGCTGCGGAAGGCTGCTGCTGACTGCAGCGTCTAATGCCGAAGCGGAAGCGCTCTCAGGAGTCGCCTCAGCGCCACTGTGGTCGCCTGCCGCCGCTTCGTTCCCCTCCACCTGCTGCTGGTAGTCTTCGCCCTGGAGGCAGACGACGAAGCGGTCGTTCTCGCGGATGCCACGCAGCCCACGCGCATTGAGCTGCATCCACATATACAGTACATAAACAGACATAACCCATGTCAACCCACCGCCCTCTTTCATGCGCACTTGTATGCACCCTACACATCCCAGTCTCCATCCCAAGCGAATTCAAGTCGACGCACCTCCGCAACGATACCGAGCGTCTCGGATGGCAGCAGGAAGAGCCGCGCGCGCGTCAGACGCTCTGGTGCGACGGCCGCTTCGTCGTCGTCGTCGTCAGCGTCCGCGCGGTCGAGTGCCGCTACCATGGCGGTGAGTACTGGGAGCCACTTGAGCGGCGGCGGCGGTAGCGTGAGCACCACGTCGTCCGTCTCAACAGCGCGCGCGCCATCGAAGAGCCGGACGAACACGCGGGAGCCCATCGTGAGTGTCGGTCCGTAGGGGTCGGGAGTGAGCTCGAGGGGCGCAAGTAACTGGCGGTGCTGCGCTTCCCTTGCGAGGGCTGTCGCCTGCTGTCTCCTGTTGCGAACGCAGCGAAGCGAGAAATGAATAGGCTGGGAGAGCACTGCACACAGTCAAGCTGCCAAGAGATCCGAACGAAGTTAGCAGAAGTCTGCGTTTCACAAAATTATAAAGGTGATTGACTATAGAGGGTAATGGTAAACAGAATCTAATTGAAAGGACAGAGAGATGAAATGAGAAACTATTGCAAGGCGATTAACTGATGAGTGTCCAGTAAATACGGTTCAGTCTGTATAGGCAGTTCCAAACTTGCTTTGGCGGTAAATGCACCAATCATAGAGCGGCATTTCGAACCGATAAAGCGAGAAAGGTATACGTTGCGAACAACAGACTGCAAACAATGGACTCAGATGCGCGAGTTTTCTGAGAAATATCAACAACAGAGGACATCTTGAGGCACGTTGATTCGCAGCCACGTATTCTCCCCTAACCCGCTATCTCGAGATAACAAGTTGGCTTCAATCTCGAAAGAGTGACTGCAGTGACGAGTATCCATCCAATACATGCCAGTGTCCTTGCTTCTGCGACCTCTTCGTGACGCGATGTGCCACCTCTTTCGACAGCCGAATCCAGTCGTGCAAGCACTGTACCTTGTTCTGGTGGTCGGCGGCTACGGCGCGTTCCTTGCCGCCGGACTTGCACATGACGAGCTCACGAGCACCCACCTGTGCGGCTTCAGCTGCTGGTCCTCTTCTTCTCTCGCTCATTGGTTCTGTACACTTACGTAGTAATCACATGCATTGCAGCGCGGCCAGTTTTACTGTGGTCATGATTGCGCTGTGGTCGTTCGTCTCTGCGAGCACGTCGCCGCCTGGCGTACTGGAACCAAGTTCGTGTGGTGCCGACACCAGTCTGTTCGCAAAACCTCCGTCTTCACCTCACTATCGCTGGTTGTGCTGGCAGACTCGCTCGCGTACTTTGATACCTACGCATTCGACAATGAGCTCTTCGTCCCTGGACTCGTTTGCTCGACTTGCCAGACTGCAAAGTGCGTACGAGTGTGACATCATTGGCTGCGAGTTCTCTCAATCGGAACCGCTGACCTTCTCGTCCTTCCGTCCACTGCACTGCAGACTCGCACGCTCCAAGCACTGCTCAGTGTGCAATGTGTGCATCCCGCGTTTCGACCACCGTCCGTACTGCGTCCATGTGTTTGTTATGGTGGCCTCCAATGGACACGGGCGTTTGATTGACTTCCTAGTGTGTGACTGAGCAGACTGCGTGTGGCTGAACACGTGCATTGGCGAAGGGAACCACGTCACATTCCTCCGCTTCCTAGTCGTACGTACGACGCTCCGCATGCGTTCCTTACTGAGCTCCCAGGCCTAACCCGCGTGCTCTGCTGTATAGGCGAACGTGCTCTTGACCGCCTACGGCGCGTACGTCCTCTTTCACATTCTGGAAGCAGAGTACGAGTTGCTGCTTGGACAAGCGTTCGTCCACGAAGAAACGAGCCTCGTGGTCGAGCCCGACGTGCGAATGGCGCTGCAGTACCTCGTGCACTCGGAGCCGGTTCTCGTGACGCTCTTCTCGCTCTGCGTCTTCATGGGTGCGTGATGTGTGCGTGGATGGTGAATAGTCAGCTTGCTTGACTCTGTGAGCTGACAACAGCCTCATGGCCTCGGCCCGTCTTCAGGCTCTGCGCTCCTCGGCTTCCTCTTGTTCCATTGCTACCTTGTGGCGACAAACACGACAACGAACGAGTTCTTCAAACGCCGAGCGCTCTCGAGAAGCGCCAGCGGCACAGTTGTTCCCTCAAACGCGTACGATCTCGGCTCGCTTCTTGCCAACATTCGTGAGCTCTACTGCCCTCGGTACCTCGCCAAAGCCCGCGCAATCAGAGCTGCCAACCATCAACGGCACACGAAGAGCGAATAGAGCGAACTGGACTCCAGAGTTGGAACTGGCCGGCTACCAAAGTTTATCAGCAGTTACATCAGAAACAGAACCAAAAACACTTTGATGGCGTCGGCGCTCGCTGCGTTCGCGTATGGCCTCCATGCTGGTCAAGAGCGGACTGGAAGAAGTCCGATGTCGACGCCAGCAGAGGACGACGCGGACCTTGTAGAGAGCGAAGACGAGACTCCGAACACGGTTGACGGATCGAACGCGGGCGCCCTCGTTGACCTCGCCCAGAAGCAACAGGAGAAGCAGAAGGACAGTACTCGCTCACCACTGGCTGCACTGGCTGCGCAGGTGAATGGCGTCCAACCGATCGACAGTGCGGCCAAAGGTGCGCTCCACGCCACCGCAGAGCTCCTACAAACACAAGTGCACCAGCAGGCGATCGAGCGAACCGTACAACAAGCGCTCGTTGAGGACCAGCAGCAGTATCAGCACGACGACGACGACTTTGAAGACGAAAATGACGAAGACCCGGCGATCCGGCGAGCAGCAGCTCTCCTGGTCGGGAATGAGCGCGAGTTCGCAAGCCACACCGATAGAGACAAGCCTGGGAGTGCACAACGTCCGACGACAGGCGGCCACGCACGCTCGGCCGACCGCCAGGTGCTCCAGCAGCGACAGAACCGACGCGGACTTGAGAGCAGGTCGGTGGCGAAGGCAGCGACGATGAAAGACAAGCTGAGCACGTTCCAGTTCGGCCAGTTGTCGCTCACCGAGCGCCGCGTCTTCCTCGCGACGCTAGCGGACGATAGCAACACCGTCGGAGCGAAGAACAAGCCGTGTAACATGGTTGGTACTACACACCTCTCCGTCCTCACAGCCACATCTTTGTGTGACTGCTAACGATGTTGTGCGTAGGACGCAATTCACAACCTGGCGAAAGACAAGGCGACGCTCCTCCGCCAGAAGAACCGAAGCGGCCGCGGAACAAAGCCCGAGTTCGCGAAGCTCGACGACGTGCGCAACTGCCGCTTCAAGCCACGACTCGTGACCGGAGGAGGGAACCAGCAAAAGGCAACGAACACAGGCGACTCGGACGACGACGACGACAGAGGAGGCAACAACGCTGCACAGCGCAACGAAGACTTTATCCGACGTATGGAGGCGGCCGAGCGGGCCAAGAACGAGCAGCTGCGGCGTACGCGTGAGGAGAACGCGTACATGGCGCGAGTCGACAAGAAGGTGCGTCGAATGAGGGCGAAGGAGGACCTAAGGCTGGACGGACGACTGACCGCTTGTGTGTGATGTACGGACATGGTGTCGCCGCCCCAGGAGTGTCCGATGTGTGGCAACCCGCAGTCGTACTCGGAGCTCAGTCAGAAGCGCAAGAAGTGTCCGAACTGCGGTGTCACGTACAAGAACCGCATCACGTGGGTGCGTCGATCCCGCGTTGCCGCCACACTGTCGCTCGTTGATCGACAAGTGACAACGGACTGGACGCCACCTCTGTGTCTCTGTGTGAGTGCGATAGAGCGAGATCGCCGACCAGTTTCTCGAGCGCATGAGCGAGTACGTGGCTGCACACGCTGACGCAAAGATGCAGCGTGAAGCCAAGCTTGCGACTGGCACCGCCGGTTCGAGCCAGCGTCGCCCCCCAAACAACAATGCGAGCGGGGGTTTGGACGGATGCGGCGATGAGGAGCTGACGTGGGAGCGCGTGCAGGACGAGTTCCTCGGCCGCGTTCAGCTTGACCTCATGCAACGCGAGGTCTCGCGGGCCGCGATCCTTCGTAAGATGCAGGAAGAATGCTCGTTCACACCGAGGATCTCGTCCAAGGCGAGGCGAGTATGTGGCGGCTCTAGGGCGATGCTCGTGTTAGTCTGTTAGGTTGTCGACTTTACTCGACTGCCCTCTTGCTTGTGTAGCTGGACCTGGGCACCTTCGACGATCGACTGCGAAAAGACCTCGAGAAACGGAAGGCGCGTCAAGAGCAGGTACGTGGGGAAGTCTGACTGGGACAACATGGCTGAGGTCTGACGTGGACTTGGCTCTCGTTATGCTGCAGTACAAGTTGTTGGCAGGGCGGATCGCAGCCGACACCGTGGCGGAAACCAAGGCCCGAGCGACTGGCAGAGGTGCAGCGACAAAGCACGCGAACTTCCAGGAGCGCCTGCGCTTGGATATCGAGAAGCGGCGTGAGCGGGAACAAGACAACAACAGAACGGGCCAGGGTCGTCGGCAGCGCCGCCCAGAGGAGACTCAGATCAAGTGGTGAGCGGGACGAAAGCAGCCATTCTGAACAATACACGCTCGATACAAAGTTCGCTCGCTGCTCCTACCCGATGTGGAACTCTGTCAGTTTGCTCTGCTCGCCACCCACCGTAGTACTCAAGACGACGCTCTGCACGCGAAGGTCCTGGACCGCGACATGTACTCGCTGCGTCTCGGGTGGAGACGACCCATTGAGTGTGGTTGTTGTCGGCTTCTCCAGCGCCAATGCGAGCAGCAACGGAGGGAACTTGGAGCCGCTCATGACGACTTCCGCCACAACACCGGCACTCCAGCGTTGGTGTAGCGCCTCCTCGCTTTGCTTCGCACGCACGACGACCCCGACGCTCAAGACCAAGAGCAGCGCGCATCCGACGAGCGATATGACGGCGTTCGCAGTCGGCACCGACACCTGGACGTTCAGCATCTGGACGTTGCCAGCGAACGCCAGCGGTGGCGAGGAGCTCACCGTCGCGGTCGCGTTCACTCGCGTGTGGTGCACCGCGTTCTGGAAGAGGAAGTAGAACGCCGCCGTGTAGCTCGTCTGGAAGCTCTGCTCCATGTACAGGTGGTTCTTCTCGACCGCCAGCACAAAGTCGTCCAAGTTCGAGACGCACTCCGTGCGGTTCCTGGTTCGCAGCGACGACCCATTCGTCGTGAGTGCAGAGAAGCGACGGGGCAGTAGCACAACCACCTCCGGTGTGCCGGCTCGGCTATCCTGGAGAGTGACGAGCGAGCGCCACTTGGTGGTCGCGACTTCGCCAATGTTGTAGCGACTGAGCATCGCGAGCGGCAAGCTGCGTGTGCCCACGACCAGGTACTCACTCGCGTCAGGTCGGAGCCGGTGGCGAAGCCCTGCGCAGTCGCCCGCACGACACGCTGCGCCGAATGCTCGCGCGAGGTCCTCAGTCTCCCACGCCAGACGGCCGACTGTGATCGAGTACACCGTGCGTGGGTTCTTGAGCCGCACTCGCGCGTCCAACGAGCTGTCGATCTGGTCCCAGACCTCACCCTCCATCCGCTTGCCAATGCTCACAACCAGCATCGACGTGTTCGAGACGTGGTCGCACGGACTTATGAACTCGTCCTCGCCTGGGTTGTCGAAGATCGTCATGTCTTCCGACCCAACGGCGTCGACGCAGATGCCTGCGACCTGCACACGCGTCGGCACGGAGATGACGCCTACCCGCTCGTTCTCGAGAGGCGCTAAGAGCGTGCAGCCGTCGCGACTGCAACTCGAGAGCGCGTTGAGCGAGTAGTACGCGTCGGCGCCAGTGAGATTGTCCTTCGATAGGTACCCACTCATGGTTGTGATTGGGAGCTCGAGGGTCAAGGCGTCGTACGTCAGCCTATCCGACAGCTTTGTATGCGAGTACTCGACTGTCGTGCTGTCCAGCGTGAGGTTGCCTGTGTCGTCGAACAACCGTTGCCAGAGTGCGTTCGACTCGCGGAGGAAGGTGCGCGTGGTCAACGACGACGGCGCCTCGGACGACGTCGAGAGGTTGTAGAAGTCTGCGACACGCGGAGGCTTGGGCTTGGACGAGAAACTGTTCGCACGGAGCTCGTACGACCCCGAGATGCCGAGGTTAAGGCCGATTAGGACGTGGACTCCGTAGATAACGAGGTTGCTCGCAGTCGCAGTCGACATGGGGAGCGTCGCGTTGGCCGGCAGTGAAGCAGCCGGGTCCAGTTCGTCCATAGTCATCTTCAGACTCGCGGCTGGCTCCAGTGCAGTCGGCAATGCCTCAGTGTGCCACGAGCGTGACGGGAAGCCGAACGTTACGGTCGGGAGCGGGAGCTGGTCGACGTCACGCTTGAACGCACAGCGAGACGAGACGTGCTCTGGTGCGAACAAGCTCGTGCGGAGGATCGTGTTGAGCACTGGGTTGCTGCTCGCGTTCTCAGCGTACGACCGGTCCCAAGCCGTCCGGAGCGACCCATTCTCATAGAGCGGCTGGTCGTTTGGCGCCACCTGTACGAACGCAAGGTCCTCAGCTGCAATGCTCGGACTCAGCTCACCCGACGTGATCTGGACGTTGACGGCGTTGAGGCCGTTGCCGAAGAGGTACGCGAGTGCAGCCGCTACCGCTAACGGCAGGTGCTGTTGCCAGTGTCCCCCTGTCCCACGGCTGAGCGCAACGTCGGCTGCGAAGCTCAGGAACGCGACCGAGACGAAGAGGCCGAGGAAAAGCTCGATCGGCTTGGCGACTAGCGAGCTGATACTTCCGGACACAGAGTTGTAGTAGTCGAGTAGCTGCTTGCGCTCTTGGTCGCTCTTGTCGTCCGTCGCGAACGTGGCGATCCGCACGCCGTCTCCATGGAGCACAGCCAACGCGACCAGAATCCCTCCCGCTACCAGCACCGAGCCACCGAGGATTCGCCCGCGTCGGAAGTGTGCGCGTAGCCCCTGAGTGGCGTCGCTTGGCGAGCCACTTTCGCTCTCGTCAACCTCTGTCTCGTCGTCTCGCGCTGCCTCCATGACCGCAAGCGACTCGGACGCACTGGGGCTTACCGGCATCTTCGCTTCTTGTCACACAAGCTGGTTCCAAATCAATTGTTCCAAATTGTAACATCATCATTGTGCCACGCCCCCCACTCGAACACGCTCCGGTGGTCGCGTGAGACTGCAAAGACGTGGTTCCCACCGACTGCGACACTGCCGATCGGCTCTGTTAGCTCGTCTACACGCGTCGGTGAGTGCATGTAGACAAAGTTGCTTCCGTGGATGTGGTCGTCGAGAAAGCCGACGCGGAAGTGGTCAGCGTACCCGAGTCCGAGCTGCCCGTCCGAGCCTTCGCCCCACGTGAACACACTCCCGTCTTCACAGAG
>JAASGD010000573.1:0-19831 GCA_023334115.1 Globisporangium megalacanthum
CTGCAGCCAAACTACAGTAGATCGGAAGCAAAGCAAGCAGTCGGGCTGCGAGCAACAGGGCGGGACGGCGGTCAGGGTGGAGACCACGAAGCCAAGCTGTCTATGGGGTGAAGGCACTACAGTGTAGGGGACACCAGGAAGTCCAGCAGGGAACGTGGACCAAGAAAACCAAGATCCCAGATGCAGTCGCAGTCGGTCGCGAAGCGATGGCGTTCTCAGACACACCCACTGCACAAAAGAACCCCAAGTTGTCGACGAGTTCTTGAGCGTGAAGGGAGTGAGCGTATTGGGCGCCTACGTGGGCTGGAAGAGCTGCCTCCGCACGAGTGTCGTGAGCTGCGAGTGAAGCACCACAAAGCGAGAGAAGCAGACACCGCTTCAGGCCGCACCAACCACACTCTCCTCGTCCAAGCACGTCGGCTGGACACGCAAGGAGCCGTCGTACAGGTGGGTGGCTTGTTCATCGCATGCAGGAGCTTCTGTGGCTGCTTGTCAGCGACTGGGTCTGTGTGGAGAGTGAGGGACAAGCGGACGCGTGGGTGGAGCTAAGGCGCCGTCGCTCGAGAACTCAGTCGTCACGACACTGTCAGCGCCACTGTGCTATGATGTCAGCACCTCCCAGAAGGGGAGCTCAGAGCTCCGAATACACCGCCGTGCAGTCGACGAACGCCGTGAGTTCCAGGCAGCGAATAGGTCGGTTGGTCGACGCACATGTGCCTTTGGGATTGAAAATGGTATTGTTGACTTAGAGAAGAAACCGAGGGAGCGATCCACTCAACCAACAGAAGAACACCTGCTGAGAAGAACACCCACACACTCATGGAGCTGGAGCACGCGGACGCCGAGCGGCTCCTAGCAAAGCCCAGCGACGGCCACGACGCCGACGGGTTCCGCACAGGCGGCGCTGGCCCGTGGCGCGCAGCTGCTGCGTCCCCCGACCGCGTCTTTGCGCTCGGATTCGGCGCGAACGTCGCGCTCATCGCATCACTCGCAGTACGTCCTCTCCCCGTCCTTCCCTCTCTCTCTCTCTCTCTCTTGCACGCCTCCTGCTAACAACACCACTCCCTCTCCAGCTCTTCTGGGGCCTCCCCAACGTCTCGAGCATCTACTTTACAATGCACCGCAACGACAGCGGCGCCTCCACCTCCTCCTCCTCGTCTCACGGCGTCAAAGTACTCCTTGTCCTCCTCGCGACTGCGCTCCTGGGCGGCGCCGTCTCGGCGCTCTGGCTCTCTGTCCTGCAGCGCCACGCCGTACAAGTGATCACTGGCACACTCCGCGCGTCCATGGGCGTCTGTGTGCTCGCGGCGCTCGTCGCGTTCCACGACTCGGGCGTCGGCGGTCGCGCCATCGGCTTCCTCACGCTCTTTCTCGCGCTCTCGATCGCGTCGTACTACCGCACCGTGCGCACGTCGATCGCGTTCGCGGCCTCGAGCCTCACGACCGCTGCGCGCGTGCTCCAGGTCTTCCCAGCGCTCGTAACTGCTGCGTACGTAGCAATCGCGGCCCTCGGCGTCTGGTCGCTCGTGTGGAGCGTCGCAGTCGTCGGCGTGCTCGCGAAAGGCATCGCTGGCCACGAGCACGACCTCTCGTCCTACGGGAACGCGACCTTCTTCTTTGTGCTGCTCAGGTGCGTGGGACTGGAGTCTGTTTGATGGGTTCGTTGGCTCGTCCTGACGCTGTCCGGGACTATAGCTTCCACTGGTTCGTCCAGGTGACCAAGAACGTGGTCCACTGCGTCGCGGCGGGGGCCGTGGGCGAGTGGTGGTTTGGCTCACATGACGGCAACACGGTCCAGCGGTCCCAGACGCGGGCGCTCACGACGTCGCTCGGCGCCATCTGCTTTGGTTCGCTGGTTGTCGCGCTCCTGAGTGCGCTCGAGACGGCGCTGCTGTCGACGAAGCGCCGCAAAGCCGGCAGTGGCGGCAGTGCGAACGCGTGTCTCGAGTGCGTCGTGCGGCTCGTGAAGCACAACGTGCTCTACTTTAACAAGTTTGCCTTCTGCCAAGTCGCACTCTACGGCAAGGACTTCCGGAGCGCAGGACGCGACACGCTCCGGCTCTTTCGCGACCGCGGCTGGAGCTTCCTGCTCACCGACAGTCTCATTGTGAGCGTCCTGGCGGTCGGCTGCCTCGTTGTCGGTGCGTAAGGTGGCGTGTTGAGTGTCGTGTGTCGAGTGGTCGGTCGACTGACTCTATGGACACTGTACTCTACACGACAGGCGTCCTCTCGGGCGTCATCGGCTCGGCGTCGATGTTCCTCACGATGCAGTGCACGGCAGCAGAGGCGACAGCTCACCCGGACCAGTGCGGTGCGTCCTCTTGTCGTCGTGAGTGGCTCGTCGGGTCCGCTGTCGTCGTCTCTCACGACCTTCGATCGATACAGAGACGTTCAACGTGGTGCTCCTGACGTTCGTCGCGTGTGCATCGATCGGCTACTCAATGTGCGCGATCGTGTCGTCCGTCTTGGACTCGATCGTGTCGACGATCTTCGTGTGCTTTGCCGAGGTGCGTCCGAGTTGTGCTGTCTTTGTGTGAATCCGTTGGTTGCTGACAGATGCGTCACTCTCTGTCGTTCTAGGACCCGGTGGCGCTCCAACGGTCGAACCCGGGCGAGTACGCGCGGCTCGTGAACGCGTGGGCGGTGCACAAGCCCGACCTGCTCGCTGCGTACCCGTCGTCGTCTTTCCAAGCGTAGCAGCTGCGTCACTGGACGAGTGCGTCCCCAGCTGTCGCTGCACGTGTCCTTACTTCTCCATTGCATATGAACCAGCCAACAAGTGCCCCCTTCTCTTCTCTTCCATTCGCATGAGGGAGTTCCCAGAGCTGAAGATAGCACTGAAGGGCGTGTAACGAACCAGCCTTTTCAGTTCCGCCTCGGACGCACTCAACGCCACGATGGCGCGCGTGAGCAGCCGGTCGCTGCTGTCGGGCGACGCGTCGATCCGTCGGAGTCCTGCGTCCGTCCCGTCGCTCTCGTTCGCGTCGTCGTCAGTGCACCACGTCGTGCTCCAGCAGAGTCCTGACGCTCGTGGCGATAGCAACGACAACGATGACGACGACGACGCGGTGCTGACAAATCTCACACTCGACGGCGTGCAGGAGGGGCCGTACATGTTATGTAAGCACGCAGACGACCTCCTGGGCCACCACGCACGCCAAGTGTTCCGTGAGAAGGCAGCGTCCATGCGCGGCGACAACAGCATCTACTACTACCTCAAGGAGCTCATGAAGACGTTTGGGAACAGTGGCAACACCACACGAAGCCAGGCCGTGAAGAAGCCGAGTGAGCCCGAGCCGCTCGTACTCGAGGCGCACGGGTTCCGGAAGCTCATTGCGAGCGACCCGGCGTTCCAGTGCGCCGTCTCGAGCGACCAGGTCGACGCGCTCTTCCACCGCATAGAACAGGAGCACGAGAGTGTGATCCGGCACCAGGACTTTGTCGAGTTCTGTCTGCTCGACCACAACCAACTGTGCGTTCGGTTCGGGTCGTCCTATCTCTCTATGTGGTTGAGAGGGTGACTGACTGACTGACTCGACTCGGCGGTGGACGGTGTGCGCAGCCGCCTCTTGCTCTTCAAGTACAGGCGGCTGCTCAAGAAGCTGCGGCTCACGGACAACGAAGTGACCGACACATTCCGGCGACTGAGTCGAACAGGGAGCGCTGAGGTGGCGCCCGAGCTCTTCCACGCTGCGATCTCGCGCGAGCTCGACGTCGTGCTCACGTTAGGGGTTCGTTTCTTGCACGAGTGTGTGTGTGGGGAGCGTCCCAGTCGCCCGTCTAGAGACAGAGGGACTGACTGACTGACTGACCGACCGTCGCTCCTATCGATCTACAGGAGCTTAGCTACATGATGAGCGTCATGGACTACGACAAAGACGGCGCTGTGAAGGCGAGCGACTTTGAGCTCTTTGTCAAAGACGACCGAGCCGCGCGTGAGCTCGTGCAGCCAGCACGCGAAAGCGCAGTCGTGGACGTCAAGATCTCTGTGCACGAGGCCGACGAGATCGCGTACCGACGCAAAGGCTACGCGCAGCTATTCCCCAAGCTCCAGGACGACGCCGCGCTTCCAGCCATGTACCTCTGGACCAAGAGCGGGGTGCGTGAAGACGGGAAAGCAGCAATCGCGAGCATCAAATACGGCGCGAGCGCGCGTGAGCCCGACCTCGTCGCTAAAGGCTTCACGTGCCTCAAGCAGGACCTGAACCGCGCGGGTGCGTTCGGGAAGCGCAAGTTCATTTGGCTCAGCTACGCACCGTCGAGTGTCCAAGCTGTGAGCGAGGTGGTCGACGTCGCACTCACGAGCGGTGACGTGAGTGACAAGACGGACGCGCGGCTCTGGCTCCCGCCTCGACGCGGCTTCAAGCTCGTACCGGGCAACTTGAACGACAAGAGCGCACGTGTCGGCGTGTTCCTCTGGGTGCGTCGTCGTCGGGTCGTCGCGACAGCACACGACCTCGTGGAGCCGCACATTGACCAAGCGCTCGCGTCGCCCCGTGCCAAGTCGACGCTGCGGCTGCACATCGACGACCTCGAAGAGCACGTCCGCAAGACCCTGCGTCGGAACTGCCCGACAGACCAAGACGGCGCACTGAACTTCAGCCGGCTCTTTGACGAGTTCGACACGAAGAAGACGCGCAGTGTGTCGAAGCAAGCGGCGCTCGTCGGCATCGAGTCGTTCGGTATCAAGATGGGCAAGAAGGACGCAGCGCTCGTGTGGGACCGGATGAACCCGTTCGCGACGAAGCAGCTCGACACAGCGGCGTTCGCACAGTTCCTGGAGCTGAATGACTCGGAAATGTGCGTCTTGTGATAGAGGGAATGAACCGTGTTGTCGCTGTCGTTGTCGCTTCGAACGCACTCGACTCACACGCGTGCGTTCTGTCGGTTACGTGTCGTCGACAGTGATGACGTCGTCAACAGCCTCCAGCGTAGTATGACGACACGCTCAGGTCACAGCGCGCCCAACTACCGCGTCGTCTTCCAGTCGTACAACGCGCTCGGCGACGGGAAGCTGAGCCGCGCGGACTTCCAGCGCGTCTTCGCGACGAACCAGCTCAACTTTACGAACGCCGAGCTGAGCAAAGTCATGCAGCGCTTCGACGTGAACCGGGACGGCGTCGTCGACTACGCCGACTTCCTGCGGTACGTCACGGGCGTCTGCGACGCGTCGGCGCGTATCGCAGACCGCGTCTTCGCGGCCGCGGACGAGATCCGCACGTGGGCGATCGAGAAGCAGAACCGGAAGCTCGCGCGGGACGGCAACATTGACTCGGCGTCGGCGTGGAAGCTGCTCAAGAGCCGACACGGACTCGCGGAGACCGCGTCGCTCGACCACATCCTGCGCCAGCGCAGCGTACGACTCGACGCCGACAAGCTCCAGCTGCTCAAAGTGCTCATGGCCCCCGCGACAAACGGCGACGTCACGCAAAGCGCGTTCCACGCGTTCGTGAACCACTTCCCCAAGAAGATGTGCGGTGTCTGAGTGTGTGGGTGGGTGTGTGAATGGGTGAGTGGGTCTATGGGAGTGGACTGACTGGCGTGTGTGCTCTTCTTGGACAGCAAGACGATGGTGTACGAGCTCAAGAAGGTGATTGGCCCGGTCCCAGACGAGGCCACGCCGGACGTTGCATTTGACCGGCTGAATGTCGAAGGGAACGGGAAGCTGTCGCTCGTGCGCTTCGTGACCGAAGTGAACGCACTCGCGCTCGAGAAGACTGTGAGCGCAGTCGAGCTCAAGGACTTTGTCTACGTCGTTGCGTGGAGCGGTGCGATCTGCGGCGGTGGAAGCGACAGTGGCGCAGTCCTCATCGACCGCTTCGTCGCGACGATCCGCGAGACGCAAGAACGACGCAACATGAAGAACGAGTTCGTGACGCACTACGATAGTCCCCAGTTTGTCGAAGGCGTCCAGCTGCTGCGGGAAGAGATCAGCAAGTGCGCCAAGACACTGGACGGGAAGCGGAACTACCAAGTCCCGTTCCGACTCTTTGACAAGAACCAGAGCGGGCAGATCGTGCTGTCGGAGTTTGAGTCTGCGATCCGCGAGCTCGGTGTCGATCGGTACTTAAGTGACCAAGAGATCAAGAGCCTCATGCGCCGGTTCGACCACAACGCGTCCGGCGCGATCGACTACGACGAGTTCCTGCGCTTCAACTTGGCCGAGTCGACGTCGTCGTCGTCGTCGCGGAAGCTCGGTGGCGCCCCGTCGCTGGGTGCGGACGTACGTCGTGTCCTCGACGACATCATTGTGCACGAGCGGCTGTCGGCCACGAGTGTCGCGGCGTTCAGCAGTTCGCTCAAGCGCATGTTTGGTATCATTGACAAGGCGACGACAGGGTGCGTGTCGCGCGACCGCTTTGTGCAGACGTTGCGCGACATGGACATTACCGTCCCCAAGACGGACATGGACACGGTCGTGGCCGCGTTCGCTGGTGGCGACAAGGACAACGAGAGCGAGAGCGATGGCAGTGAGACTGTTCAGTACCAGCGCTTCTGCGATGTGCTCTCGGAGCTATGCTCGCAAGAAAACGACGCACTCGTCGTCGGGTCGTCCAGCAACGGACCGCCACCAACGGAGCTCCTCGATCTCCTCACCAGCGTCTACAGCGAGTACCGTACGGTGCGAGAGAAGACGGCGGGCGATGGGTACGCTGCCTTTGACTTTCACCGCGCGTTCGGAGTCGCAAAGGAAGGCGACGCGAAGCCGTCGACGCTCTTCCTGTCGGCTGACGACTTGAAAGAGGTGGTCTGGGCTGCTGGCATCCGCCATCCGTACCTGCGCGAAGAGCTCGAAGCGATCGTCTCGTGCTTCCAATCGCCTGAGCGCTCAGGCTTTGACGTCGCGCTGTTCTGCAGACTCCTCGAGACAGGGCCGAGTGCGCTCTTCCAGCGAGCGAGCGGCGCTGCTGCCACCGCTGGCTCGCTGGACGTCTACATCACACGTCTACAGGACCAGCTCCAAGCGTACCTGTCGAGTGGAAGCGACACCCAAGAGCGGCTCGTCCGGCTCTTTGCAGAGCTCGACGAAGACGCGAGTGGCTCGCTGTCGCGTGCAGAGTTCGTCAAGCTCCTGCAGCTCGCAGGCTTCCGCCACTACCTCTCGCCTGACGACGAGCAGCTGCTGCTCCGGTTCCTCGACGCAGATGGCGACGGTTCGATCGTGTACGCAGAGTTCCTCGACTTCGCGTCGCACGCTGACGCCAAGCTGAACGCGACTGCGCTTGCGAGTGCCAGTGCTGCCGGCTCGCCGCCTCCGTCGCCACCGAAAGCCGTGTCCCCAACGAAACCCGACAGCTCGGCGTCGCCAA
Organism: Globisporangium megalacanthum; assembly: GCA_023334115.1. NCBI lineage: Eukaryota > Oomycota > Peronosporomycetes > Pythiales > Pythiaceae > Globisporangium > Globisporangium megalacanthum. Next base: position 7,311 of record JAASGD010000573.1, read on the forward strand.
CTAAAGACAGCGCGACAAGCAAGCCGACGCTGTCGGGTCCAGTAGAGAAGCCGCCGCACGAAGCGCTAGTGCGTCGGCTGTCGCGACTGAACCAGAAACTGCATCCTGCGTTCCCGTTTGAGAAGTACTTGCGCAAGTACCGGTGTGGTGAGACCGAAGTGAAGACGCGCGTGTTCGAGAAGGTCGTGGACAAGTTCTTGGCCAAGCTCACGGACGCTCGCGTCGCGTTCCAGATGCACGAGATGGACGTCGAGCTCCTGACAGCGGCCTACAGCGCTCGTGGCGGCGCAGCGACAACCGTCGACTACGCGCTGTTTCTCAGGGACTTGGCGAGTGCGAATTCGACAGCCGACGTCAGCGACAGCGACAGCAGCGACGACGACGACGACGAGCTGTCGAGCAGCAGTGACGACGGCGTCTCCAGCACCAAGCGGAAACAGTGTGCGCTTGTCCGTGCGCTCGGGGACGCGGTCCAGCGTACGAAGCCTGCGAGAGCAGACATGGAGCTACTGCGGACGCGGGCGGCGGACGTCGCAAGCGAGTGGGCAACGAAGCGGCGTGAGGCCGTGAGCGAAGCCAGGATCTACAAGCTCCTGACCCAGCTTGCGGTCCGACTGCGCAAGAACGAGGCCGAGCTGCTACTCGCGACGCTCGCACGCGATACAGGCGGACGGACTGCGTTTGACGTGAAGCTGCTCTTCCAGCTGCTCGACGACGCGCTCGCGGCTGCGCTCGGAGGTGGCCAGTCGCCCGAGAAGGCGATAGAGACGACGACAGCTGCTCCTGCGACACCACAGTCTGTGCCAGTGCCGGTGCCGCCAACGCTATCGCCTGAGCTCGCGGAGAAGATTTACCGATGCTTCTTGGCAGCAGCGCAGCAGAACATCAGTGGCCGGAAGTTGCTGGAGAAGTGCGACCCACAGAAGACGGGTGCAGTCTCGTTGCTCGAGCTCCAAACTGTGCTCCGACTCATGGGCTGCCAGCTCACAGAGGCGGAGCTCACGCACCTCACGAGCGTGCTGGGGAACGCCACGAACGCGCAGCTGAGCTACGCTGTGCTAGTCGAGCACGTCTCGCGACGTCAGCAGCAGCAACAACAACAACAGCACACACCGAAATCAGCCAAAGCGAGGGTGAGACCGAGCCGACCGCCGGCGATCCAGATCCCAGCCCCCGTGACGCCGACGACGCGTGTAGGCGGCGGTGGCAGTACCACTGGCTCGCTCCCTCTCGCGCCTGGCGCGTACGACTGGACGTCGACGTCCCAGTCGCTGGTGAAGCCGCTGGCCTTGTCGCGCGAAGAGACCGTGCGTCTCGATGCGTTCCTCTCGCCGTTCTTTGGGGACCTGCTCCAGAGCAGACACCTTGCGAGCGACGCTGCTGCTCAGTGCTTCCGAGCGTACGACTTGCACGGCTCGGGGTTCGTGAGCGCCGATGCGTTCGCGTCCGTCATGCGCAAGCTCGACATTTGGCCGCCTGCCGACATCTCGCAGGCCGTGCTGGCGCGCTTCGCGAGCGCGTCTGGCGACAAGTTTGACTACGTGGACTTTTGCCACGTCGTGAGTCGTGGCCAAGAGCTGTCGACTGCTCGGCTCAAGCTCGCATCGATGTCAGGGGTGGAAGTGCCGCCTCGGACGCTGTCGGCTGGCGCCAAGAGCGTGCCGCCACCACCTGATACGTCACAGCCACCCAAGCGGCGGCCCTCGTTTGCCGACTCAGCAAAGCTCCAGGTAAGCTTGGCTTTAGAAAGAAGCTGCGAGAGATGACATGCCTGTGCGGTTCTCACGTCATCATCATCTCTCTCTCTCTGCACTCTATAGCGCTCAAGCACTTCCCTTCCGTCGATTGAGGGGACAGCAAGCCCTGATCAAACAAACAACAGCAGCAAAGCGCCGGCTGCTGGCGCCGAGTGGAGCTGTCCCGTGTGCTTCCACACACAGACGAAGGCCACTGCGACGTGTGAGATCTGCGCAGCGCAGGACCCGGCGTCGGTCGCGCACGAGCTCCTACGACAATGCGTCGCGTGTGCGTTCCGGAACAAGCCAAGCGCCGCTGCGTGTGAGCTCTGCCGGTTGCCTCTGCGCTCGCAGATGCCGCCCAGCGGTGCCTCCCAAGACACAGCAGTGAGCGGAGCGCAGGCTCGGACGTCGAAGAAGAGTCACCCGAAGCTCCCGCTCACCGTCCCTTACGACGAAGGGTGGCTTTCATGAATCGCAACCCGCCCCTTCACTCACTATCGCTATGCACTCTCTCGATCGGGTCTCTCGTCCACTCGCTCTCACGGCCCTTGGAGCGCGTGGTAGTTCCTGTACGTGTTCGTAGCAAAGTCAAAGTCGCACGCTGGCGCCGTAACTTCGAACTTCTTGGTCTTCTGGACGATGAAGTTGTAACGCGTACGCTGCACCCACCAGAGCTCGTAGCTCCCAGCGCAGAGCGTACGCAGGCGGTCGCCACGGAACACGAGCGGCACGGTCGTGGTGCGGAACCCGCTTGGGTACTCGCCCAGCAGCCGCGTCTGGCTCAAGATGAGCTTGTTCCCGGGTTCGTGTACTTCGAGGAACGTGCCGCAGTGGTTGTCGAGCGCGAACGAGCCGAAGCACTGCGTGATGTACGCGGTCTGCATGTACCCGACAGCGACGCAGTGGTCCTTCCGGCGGCCGTCCCAGCCGTAGCACGGCGCGAGTGCGTTCACTGTGTCGTTGTGGTCCCAGCACGGCGGCGTCGTCACGCGCTCCATCGGTGCGAGCGCGCGGAGCCGCCCGGTGCAGCCCGAGTCCGTGTAGTTCTTGGTCACGACGAGTCCGTCGCCGTAGATGCGCTTCGTGAGGCGGTACGGCGCGAGCGAGGTGTCGACGTAGCAGTCCGGGTCAAAGAGCGACGGCCGATCACTCAACCGACTCACAGACGCGTCGAGCAGTGCGCCGGACTCGTCGAGAAGCGAGATCTTCTCTTTCGACGACAGCGCCGCGGTGGTGTACGCCTATCAGGAGGTGGAAGACGAGAGTTCGCGTGAGCCAAGCAGGCACAGGTGCACACAGACACCCTTCCTCTAAGTGAGTGGATGACGAAGGACTTGCCGGCTCGCCGAAGCGGTCACTGCAACAGTCGGACGGGTGGTCGCGGCACGGGTCCAGGATGAGCCCGATCACGTACTGCGTCGGCTCATCCACGCTGCAAAAAACACGACCACACACCCACTCATCGCACGCGTGACGCCCAGAGCTCACGACCCACGCCTGTATACAGTATACAATCGCACGTGTACACATCAATGTCGATGGTGGCGTTCGGGTCGCGCGACCGGAGCTCGTCCTGGAGCCCGCCCTGCGCCTCTGCGTACGCACGCGCCTCGAGCTCGTCGCCCTTGTCCGGTGCTGTGATCACTTGGGCATGCACTCTGTGCAGAGACAGCAGCGCGTATACAACGCCAACGAAGAGCGCGAGTCGATGCGGAAGCGTCGCCATTCAGTCTCAAGGTTTCACAACATCCGACAAGTCAAGAGGTGAAGAGTCCTTTGGATCCAACATTTCGGTGGTCGCATTCGCTGGAAATGGCTACAAAATGGCTACAGTTTGATTGGCTACGCATGTCTATCAGACCACATTCACATCACTGAGAGCCACCAGTTGTACGACAACTTCAAGAAGCAGGAGGCAGCGCCTCCGCTGCCAATTCGTCTGCGACAATCGACAACCGACCGTCCGGCAGCGCCAGTAGCGACACCAAGTCCGCCACGTCGCTCTGGAGCAGCAGTGGCTCGTAGAGCAGCACGTGGTGCAAGTGCCGATGGAACGCCCGCACGCCCTTGTCGACAGTGCGCAATTCGTGCTGCAGCTGCTTGTTCGTCACGAGCACACGCGCGCTGAGCTTCGTGAGCTTCTTCGCCTGCACTGCGAACGGCTTGACGCGCGCCTTCACCTGCTCTGTCGCGTTCGCTGCACGCTTCTTGGCGCGCACGAAGCCGCTCTTGCGGGCGGCCGACACGCTGTGCTCTACTGCCGCCTGTGCGCCTGCCACGTGCGCTACGCGACACGCCGACTTGAGCTCCGCAACCTCCTTTTCTAGTGCGACACACGCGTCCTCGTCCATCGCCAGCAGCGCGTCCTTCTGCTCCATGCAGTCGCGCCACACACGCGACTGGAACACGACGCTCGCAGTCGACAGCGTGAGCACACGCGCGAGTTTCTCTGTCGCGCACGCCTCGAGCGCTGCTGTGCGCTGCTCCCTCGCCTGCTTGAACACCTGCCGGTTGCGAAGCGTGCGGTACCAGCTCTGCAGGACGCGTGCGTGCCGTGCGTCTCGCTCGTACGCGTCCAGCGCGTACTGGCTCGAGAGCTTGCGCGCCACTCGCGCCGCTCGGCCGTCCTCCTCTTGTTCGCGCAGCCGCTGGGCACGCTCCGTGACGAGCTGCCGCCAGATCTTGCGGCCCGCCTTCCCGCGCCACACACGCTGTATCAGTCGCGTCGCTGCCACGAGCGTCTCGCGGAACCACCGCACGTACTGTCGGCCCCAGTGGCCACGTGCTGCTGCTTGGATCCGAGTCGCGGACGCGTGCAGTACTCGGAGCCGCGACGGCGACAGCCACCCACGCGCCAGCAGCGACGCGCGGTACGCAGCTGCGATCGTCCACGCAGCGCCGAGCAGGAGAAAGTGGCGCTTGACGCGCATGTCGCGACCGTCGGCTCCGTCTGCGAGCAGCAGCGCCAGCAGCGCTTCGTGTCGCCGTCGGCGATCGGCTTGCAGCGTGCGTGCGAGCGCCAGTACCTTGGCTGTCCACATGCGCCACGTCGCTTGGATCTTGATGGCGCTACGGTGTCGGAGTCGCAAGTGCGCTTGAAAGCGCGACAGTCGCTTGAGAATCCTGAGCACAGACAGGGGGACAACAACAACAACGACAGTGTCCGTCAGTGAGTCGCTGTCAGCAGTGGGCTACGGGACAGCCATACCCTACGAGTCACGCACACAATGCTGCGGAAGAAGTGCTGGAGAGTTCGGGCGCTCGTGTCGGCTGTGAACCACGCTTGGCGAGCGAGCGCACGGACGACACGGAAGCGCACACGGCCCACGTAACCGCGGTAGAGGCGCTGGAGGTTGCTCGCGACCAGCACGGCTGCGTCCCGTTTGCGTTTCCACTGCGCTGCGAGCGAGCGCGTGAAGATCGAGCGCGCCAAAAGGATGAGGATGCGTGGTGCGAGTGTGTACGAGCGCTCGAGGACGATCGCACGCGCGAGTTGGCGGCCGTGGTGGCCGCGAAACACCCGCTGCAGCTGCGTCGCAGTGCGGAAGAGGAACCGTCCGAGCTGCACGCGTGCCAAGTGCGCACGGTAGCAGCGCTGGACGCAAGTGGCCGAGTGCTGTCGCAGGTCCCGGAGCCGCTCGAGTTCTGTCGCGCGCGCTCGGCTGCGTCGCCGACCCACGAAGCCTCGAGCTGCGCACTGGAGCCACAGCGCCGCACGCTCGCGCTGCTCGAGCCGCCACACAACTTGAAACACGACCGTTTCGCGCTCTCTGCGCGCCCACGCGACCAGCGTCGCACGCGACGCGTGGCCTCGAACGACGCGCTGGATCGTTGTCGCTGCGTGCGCACGTCGCTGTGCGTCAGCGAGCGCTGCTTGCCGCAATGAACGTGCTCGCTGGCGGCCCAGGAAGCCCCGCACGACACGCTCGATCGCGACTGCCGCTTGCTCTCGCAGCGCTCGGACGCGCTCGGCCGCTTCGAGTTCGCGCAGCCGTCGTGTCGCAAGTCGACGCCGCAGGAACGCGCGCAGCTCACGGCTCGCGACGCACAAGTCCCGAGCCATACGCCACGCTGTCGCAACGCGCTCGTCCCGCTCGCGTGTCGCTTGTGCTACGAGTGCACGCTGGTGCTGGAGCTGTTGGAAGCGACGGACGCAGCGCTGGATGCGCACAGCAGCTCGCTTGCGGCGCCGGAAGCACAGGAGCGCTGTCTCGAGCGTGAGTGTCGCGTCGTCGCGTGCGTGCAGCCGCTGGGCGAGCCAGCGCGTGATCTGAGTCGCAGCTACGCGCACACGGCGGTTCTCCCGTACGCACTGGACGACGTTCGCGTGCTTGGGCGAGAGACCGTCACGAGTTGCAACGACGCACGCGTTCTGGCTCGCAAGCAGCTGGAGCGCTGACAGCGTCACCTCAGGACAGTGCCGCACGTTGAGAGCTAGGAGCTGGGGACACTGTTCGCCCACCGCCAGCACTGCGCGGTCGGTCACTTGCCAGTCGTTCGTAAGCACGAGCCGTTCGAGCTGCGTACAGTGGGTGCTGATGGCGTCGACGCTCACGTCTCGGATCTGCTCGCAGCTCTCGAGGTCAAGCGACCGCAGCTGTCGGCAGCCGCGAGCGATGGTTACGAAGCTCGCTTCGCTAAAGTACCGGCTCCGGCTGAGCCGCAGCGAGCGCAGCTGCGCACACCACGTGCCGATGCTCTCGCAGATCGCATCCGTCGCAATCACCGTCACGTCGACGTCCCGCAGCTGACGGCCAATGGATGTGAGCAGCGCACAGAACGCGTCCGTGTCGCACGTCGTGTTGCCGACGTGCAGCGTCGTGAGCTGCGCTGCGGCGCTCACAGCGCTCAGTGCGGCTCGGTCGAGGCGTGGGACGGAGAAGAAGGCGCTGGTGCGACTGCGGACGAGCGTCCCCGACCAGCGGAGGGTCCGCAGACGCGCGCACTGGAGTGTGACGACCCGCGCGCCAGCGTCCGTGAGCCGCCGGACGCCGTCCACGAGCAGCACTTCAAGGTCGGCGCACTGGCGTCCGACGGCGACCAGTGCGGCATCCGTGAGCTGGAAGCAGCCCGAGAGCTCGAGCGTGCGCAGCTGCACGCACCGAGCAGCTGAGCTTTCGTGCTCGTGCTCGAGACTGTCGGCCGCGTCGGCGCTCACAGGCGGGACGAACTCGACGAGTCGCTGGACGCCAGCGTCCGAGACGAGCGGACACGACGCGAGGCGCAGCGTGCGGAGGCGCGGACAGTACCGTCCGAGCGCCACGAGCACGTCGTCCGAGAGCTCTGCACAGCCGCTCACGTTGAGGTCTGTGAGCCTGGTGTTTGCGTAGACGCGCACGAAGTGGCTCGTGCCGGCAGCACTCAGGTGCGCACAGTCGGACACGTCGAGCGTCTCGAGACTGCTCGTGGGCGTCCGCGTGAGTCCCTGGATCGCTCCGCCTTCGAGCAGCGGGAGCCCCGCAGCGAGCAGCACGCGCAGCCGAGAGGCTCTCGTGACGACTGCGAGCACGCCCACGTCGGTCACTTTCGTGCAGTAGCTAATGTCGAGCGTCGTGAGCGTCGGCTTGGCTTCACTCGCGTCTGCGAACGCGGCCACGCCGTAGTCGGTCACGCGTCGACAGTGGCGCAAGGAGACGCTCGCGAGCGCTCTGCAGCGGCGTACAAGGGCGCGTAGACACTGGTCGCTTACCCACTCGCAGTGTGCTAGCGAGAGGTCGGTGAGTGCCAGTGGGAAGTGACTGACGCTCTCGGGGCTGAGCGACTGGCAGCGCTCAAGGCGGAGGCTTGTGAGCTGTGGGAACGCTCCTATTCTGCCGTTGCTGTCGCTGCTGATAAGGCACTCGAGTGATGCTATGCGCTCGCAGCCGTCGAGCGTGAGCTGCTGCAGTGCAGCGGTGCTCTCACGGTCGCCAGTGCATTGGAAGCGGAGCAGCAGACGGAGCGCTGCGTCCACCGCCGGCGCTGGCCAGCCGCTCAGGTCCACGTGCTGACGCAGTCGCGAGTTCGCAAAGTCTGCAAAGACTGCGTTCCGCGGGTTCAGCACCGCGTCTCGTCGATGTGCAGCGGAAGGACTCAGGCCGTCATGAGTGGTCAATGAGCTGTGGGCGAGGGACGCGTCTTCCTCGTCCTCCTGCTGGTTGCGAGGCAGTGTCGGCAGGTGCACGGGCTTGCGACGCGGCTGTAGAGCACGGCGGCTTTGCGCAGTCGTCATCTGCGCCTCGTGTGCTGCTCGCGAGTCAAAGGCAGCGATCGACACCAGCAGCTCATTGCGTCATGAGAGGTGTGGCGTGGGTTGTGTGTACCCATTTCGTCTTTTCAAGTGTGTCGCTTCATACAGTGTGTACCCGGGAGCTCCTGGTAGGTTCGATTGTATCCCTTGGTTTAATCACTAGTTTGACTGCACGCAACTCGCTCCACTCCACACACCACACCACGCTTCGCTTCCCACTCACTCCCTGTTGATCCCGGAGCTGCTCGTGTCGGTCGCCAACATGGCGGACGTGACAGCGCAGTTCGTGGAGCTCAATGGCGCGCTCAAGCGTGAAAACTACGCACGCGCAGTCGAGATCTGCAACAAGAGTGCGTGCGCCTCTCGCTCCCATTCATCTCTCAATCCCTCCCCTTCTAACAAGCACACCACACACGTCTCTCTTCTCCCTCGTTCGCGACAGTCCGCTCGCGCCTGCCGGACGACCCCGACGCCGTGCGCATCAAGTGCGTCGCTCTCATTCGCCTCGAAAAGGTGCGTTGCGTTATAGTAGCGCCTATCAACGGCAAGAGAGGGGGGAGGAGGACGCACGTGTGTGTCGTCACTCACCCACCACTGGACTAAAATGGATCGTGACGTGTGATGTGTGCGCCAGTTCGACAAGGCGCTGGAGCTGGCGGCCAAGTACCCATTCCTTGCGACCGAACGCGCGTATTGCCTCTACCGCCTCAAGCAGGACGACGACGCGCTGGCGCTGCTGCCGAGCGGCGGCCTCGACGGGCACAGTACCGGCCTGCTGCACCTGGCGGCCCAACTGGTCTGTCGTAAGAAGGAAGTCTATAGGTGGGTATAGGTATGTAACTCACACGCAGCTGCGCTTCTCCTGTCCGGTAGAACTACCGCCGAGGTAACTACGAGACGAGCATCCGCATCTACGAGCACCTGCTCACGCGCGCGGCCGCGAGCGACAGCGACAGGGAGGACGATGACGTCATGGAGCTGCACGCGAACCTCCTGGCCGCGTACGCGAGCGCTGGCCGCAGCCGCGAGTTGGACGTGAGCGCCATTCCGGTGCGGAGTAGAAGGAAGGCGACAGTGTCGGGAGCGTAGGGACAGCAGCTCAGGACCTCTCCTCTTCTCTTGTGGCTCTTGTGGGGCCTGTTGATTGGCTGGCGGAGCAGGCGGACGAGAGCTACGAAGTGGCGTTCAATCGGGCGTTCATCGCTCTTGAAAGCGGCGACTGGCGCACGGCCGAGACGACGTTGACGCAAGCAGAGCGTACGTCTCGTCTGTCGTCTGTCGGCTGTCGGCTGTCGGTGGCTCTGGGGACTGACTCCCTGACGCTCTGGTCTGTGGAGAACAGAACTCTGTCGTGAAGCGCTGGCTGCGGACGGCGCGTCAGCCGCAGAAGTGGAGAACGAAGTGGCGCTCATCAAGACACAGCTGGCGTTCGTCAAGCAGATGCGTGGCGACCTCGACGGCGCGCTCTCGGACTACCGCAATGTGCTCAAGCTCAAGTGCGTCGTCATTGTCATTATTTCACTTTAGTGACAAGTAGTGACTAGTTGTGCCGACTGACTGACTCGCGTGGGCCGTGGCAGACTGAGCGACCAGGCGGTTGGGGCAGTGGCGTCGAACAACATTGTGTCGATCCGGAAAGACCGCGACCTCTTTGACTCGCTCAAGCGGCTCAAGAACATCAGCGACGAGCTCCTGAGCGACAAGCTGAGCCCGTCGCAGCAAGAGGCGGTGCTGGCGAACCGTGCGCTCGTGCTCTGCCTATTGAACAAGGTGCGATACTGTCGTTTGGCATCCCCCTCTAGTGGATCGAAGCGTCCTGACTCCTCTATCCCTTCTCCGTATCCAGCCAGACGAGTGCCGGGAGCAAGTCGCGCTTCTCAAGCAGCGCTTTCCTGCCTCCACAGCGGTCGCGGAGCTCGTGGTGCTACTCGCGACCAAGGAGCAGTCGCCCGCAGCGGCGCTGGAGCTGCTCGCAGGCGACACGAGCGTCGGCGGGCGACTCGCACGCGCCCACGTGCTCGTGGCGCAAGGCCAGGCGGCGCAAGCAGCGGCGTGTCTCGCGTCGATCGACGAGCTCGCCCACACGCCCGGGACGGTCGCGACGCTCGTGCGTCTCTACGAAGCGGCCGGCGACGCTCCAGCTGCCCAGCACGCGCTCGACAGCGCACTCGCAGTCCACAAGACGCGCGACTTTGCGTCGGAGCACGCGCTGAAGCTCCGGGAAGGCGACTGTGCGCAGAAACTGCACCAGCAGCAGTACGCGGCCGCGGCGGCGGCGTACGTGGAGCTGCTGGAAGGCGACCACGCCGCTGCGTTAGCGCCTGAGCTCCGGCTGCGCTCGCTCGCGTCGCTCGTGATCGCACTGTACGTCGTGGTTCGCAGTGGACTGGAGACTGGAGACTGGATACTGGTGGTGGTGTGGTGGCTTGGACTGACGGTCGTGTGGCTCGTCCATCCACGTCCTTCAGGTCGTTCTGTGACGCGAAAGCGGCCGAGACGCGCTGCCAGCTGCTCCCGGCCGTGCGCGAAAGCGACGTGGAGCCGAGCGAGCTGGAGCGTCTGGCGCTCCGTTCGACCACGCTGCTGCTCTCGAAGCTCACGGACGCTGGCGACAAGAAGAACGAGTGCGTTACTGTCTTGTCTGTCGGCTTGTCTTGCTTAGAGACTGACTCACTGACACGTTCTCTCTTGCCAGTCGCAAGCGCGCAGCCAAGACCCCCGAGATGGTCGCTCGCAAGCGCACGAAGCGTCGGGACGCGCACTTGGCGAAGCTGCGCAGTCGCTCGGACTTTAACGCGTCGATCGGGCTCCTGCCACCCGACCCCGAGCGGTGGATCCCCAAGAAGCAGCGCTCGTACGGGAAGCGCGGGCGTCGTGGCCGCAACAACCGCTTTGTCGGCGCTCAAGGCGCCGGCCACGCGACCGACAAGGACGCGCTCAAGCTCGACGCAGCTGCGCGTGCGGCCTCGAAGGCGACGGGGCCGGAGAAACCAGCGGCTGTGGTCGTGAGCGACAGCTCGGCGGTGCTGCGCAAGGCGAAGAAGAAGAAGCGCAGATGAGCGACTGGAGCGACAGACTGAAGCGGTGGAGACGACAGTGGGGCGATGGTGACGTGACGATACGCCCTCTTCCAGCCGCCTAACAGAGAAGAGAAGAGAGAGAGCGCAGAAAAACAGCAGGAGACAGAAGCTGGCGACTGGAGAGAGCCCGAGACGGAATGGAGCTGCTGTTGATGGTGCTGTTTGTTTGCTGCGTCCATTCCCATTGCCTGTCGTTCTTCTTTCTCTACTGACGAGGGACGGGAGGAGGTCCGTTCGTCCGTCCTGTGGTGGTCGTAAGAGCCGGTCTCTCCTTCCCCTCCTCTCTCTCCACTGACGTTCTCTTAGACCGTCGTGAACGTCGGCGCCTTCTCCCGCAAGTAAAACAAGTTGGCCCGACGCACACGCTTCTTGCCCTTGTGAATGAACGCTTCTTGCAGCACCTTGACGCTCTGCAGCAGCGGCGAGTGGAGAAAGATCTTTTGCTCGTAGCCGTAGCCGCCAATGTGCTGCGAGTTCACACAAAGAGTGAGCGGCCGTTAATTGACTCCCCACATATCTCAACCACTCATCACATCGGTGCCTCACAAGCCGAACTAGCGGCCACACGCACGTTGCGGATGATGAACGAGCTCCCAGTGCCGCGGTTTCGCCGTGCGAGCACCACGCCCTTGACGCGCTGGACTTTGCCGCCCGTGCGGCTCAGCAGGTACTGCACCTCCACCGCGTCCCCCGGCTTGAACGCCGCAATGTCCTTCGTGGCAAGCGACTTCTCGACCGCCTCGGCGTTCAGCTGCAGCAGCAGCGACGCCGCTCTGAGCGTCCAGAGAACCAACCACGCGATAAGCGACATTCAGTGTGAGCACGTGGTCGGCTTTCACACGCGCAGTACACCCACATACACACAACCAACGGTGACACACACGCACGCACCGCTTGGTCGGGATCTTGAGCTTTGCGCGCTGCTTCTCGACCGTAGCTGGCGCCTCTGGCGTCGTCTCCTCCACAGGCGCCGCCGTCGAGGAGGAAAAGAAGGCGGCCGGCGTCTGCGTGACAAAGATCGCGGCCGATGACGTCGTGCGCCGGGACGCGCTGGCCGCGAAGCTGCGCAGTGCGGTCGCCAGCATCAGTCACCACGTGGGGATGGAGGAAGAAGAGCGAGAGAGTGCCGGTGAGCGACGAAGGCGACGCTGAGGAATCGCAATTGCGCTTGATGTTGATTTTGTGCGGTCAGAATGCATGGCTGGAAGGGCATCCTCCAATTCCGCGCTTGCACGAACTGATGCGCCACAAACGTGCAAGAGCGACAAAACAGGGGGACCCGTTTAGAAGTTACATTTTATAAACAATGTGTATATTTTGAATAAGCAACCAATATAAAATGGTTTTAATAATCAAGTAACGTAAAACACCAGATTATGGCATGCATCAGTTTTTGCCATGACCATGAATTTTTACCCAATGAGACTGAGCAAAATGGAAATTGCGACAACTGATTGGCAGACACTTCGTTGC
>JAASGD010000574.1:0-19825 GCA_023334115.1 Globisporangium megalacanthum
GCGATGGAGCGATGGAGCGATGGAGCGATGGAGCGATGGAGCGATGGAGCGACAGTCCGTTGGTCGCTGGCGCTTGCGCAAGGGTGTGGAAAGCGGCGCGAGTGCCGACGTGAAAAGGCCAAAAGGGCTCAATCGGGTTGGTTGAACACGATCATCTGGGGGTTCGAAAGAGCGGCGGCTACGACTACATGTGCTCCACACTGATGTTACGGATTCGAATGCATGGAAAAAACGCGTTTAGCTGATCGGAGAGTACTCGACCTCCTCGACTATGTGCGAGTTGTGAGATGGTTTTTTACGATGGAAGGACACCTCACTTGGTTTGTTGTATGAATCTCGCAACGCACTTGGTTTTTGTATCCCGCGCGCGATTGTTCAAACCCGACCTGTTGAATTTCTGAAATTCGGCCAACAGCTGACGACAAAGTGCACACCACTTGCAAACAAGCAGCACTGCGAGTAAGCCCACTCAAGCCGCCATGGCGATCGAGCTCCGCGACGACCAGTACGCGCTCTCGCTGCTCGCTGGCAGCAACAGCGATGACGAGCCGTACAACAATAACACACCGCGCTCGTCGGGCTCTGCTGTCGCGCCGTACACTGGCCGTCCGTACAGCGGCAAGCAAGGCGCCTCCGCCGCCGGCGTGCGTTCCCGTCGCTTTGTGGGCGGGTAATTAACTTGGTTTTTGTATAGCCGGACGGTCTCATCTCCTCTGGTGTTTCTTCTTTCCAGTCCGAGAATGAGCAAATGCGTGGCGAAATTGTGCGACTGGAGAGCGTCCTGGCGAACCGCGTGGCTGCGCGTGCGAACCAGGACCCGTCGACGACGCCGTTGGAGCGGTCGAGTAAGATTGAAAAGTACGTCGAAGTGATGGAGCTGACCAAGTGCCTGCGCCGCCAGAAAGAGTTCTTGCTGAGCGAGAACCGCAAGCGCCAGCGCTTTGCCGAGAAGATCCAGCAAGCCATGCCGGTGCGTACAGTATGGGTGGGGTGGTTATAGGCGAGGCGATGTACTTACCTTGATTTTGCCACAGCCGTCGACCGACAGTATCCAGTTTATGAAGAATGTCAAGTTTCCACCGGATGACGAGCTCGAAAAGACGTCGCGGGAAGCGTTCATGGAGATGATGGAGTACCAAGTGAACGGCGAGCCGGTCGTGTACCTCGGCTGGAACACGCAGCGCGAGTCCAAGTCCATGTACTTGCACGCGTTCTCGGAGAAGACGTTTGTCGGCGACAACATGATGCACGCGTTCAACGAGACGTGGGCGCTCTTCCACGACGAGCTGCGCCAAGAGCTGCTGCACAAGCGCCGGAGCAAATTCTGCGTACGGGCGCGTCTTGGAGAAGCTCCGTATCTGTTGTGGCTGGTCTCTCACTCTCTGTCTGTTTCTGTGACGTCGCGTCCCACGCCTTCAGATTCTCAAGAAGATCAACGACAACATGTTTTTGACACGCAACATCCACCAGTTTCTCGGCGAGAGCTTCCCGCGCCACGCCATGACGCTCGTGTGCCGCGTGTCGATCGACAAGGACACGTTTGCGATCATCAGCAAGTCGGTCGTGCCGCCAACGAACGACGCGCAGCACCTCGTGTGGACCGACGAGTGCTACATGTGGAAGTTCACGCGCCGCCACGACCTGCCTGGCGGCGGCTTTGACCTCTCGATCCGCGGCAAGTACGGCAGCACGTCGGCGGTCGCAGGCAACCGACTGCCGATGCTCGAGTCGTTCTTTCTGCTCGTGGACTGGGAGTCGCTTGTCCTCCGCCCCATGTTCGACTTTACCGACCACTAGGATGACAACTGACCGACCGACCGATTTGCGACAGTTCCAGCAAGGCGAACGGAGCGGATCGGAGGCCGCTGACGCTGTTCTTCGTCGACTTTTTTCTGTGGTCGGCGGGCATTCGGATGGCTTCTGGTGGTGGTTTGTTCAGCACTAGGAGCCTCCGCCTGACCACTTCAGCACACGTCCATGGGCGTGGGCGAGTTCTTTGAACTTATGTGAACATATGCGTGAGCCCCAGCCAACTGTGTCGTGTTTTCAGTGGTTTTTGCTCCGCTGTGGTGCTACTTCCTGCCTCCAACCACACCAAAGTGGGTGGTGTGCTCAGAAGGGCCAGTCCCGCGTCTGATTCTGCTCTGCTTCTGCTGGTTCTTGTCTGACGTGGCGTTCGTCGTCACCGTCCCACCATCGCCCGTCCCGTCCCTTCCCCCTCTTCCTCTTCGTGGCTTAGTTGTAGACCATGTACTTAGGCGTCGACGAGAACTTCTGGTAGCCCTTGATCACCTTGTTCACCGACTCGAGAAAGTCCTTCTCGCTCACCGACTTTCGCCGCGCACGGATCGCAAACATGCCGGCTTCCGTGCACACGCTGCGGAGCTCGGCGCCGGTCGTGTTCGGGCACAGCCGCGCGACGAGCTCAAAGCGGATGTTGCGGTCGCAGCTCATGCTCTTTGCGTGGATCTTGAGGATCTGCGTGCGGCCCTCGAGCTCCGGCAGGTTGAACTCGACTTTGCGGTCGAGCCGCCCTGGTCGCATGAGCGCTGGGTCGAGCGTGTCCGGTCGGTTCGTCGCCATGAGCACCTTGATGTTACCGCGCGGGTCGAAACCGTCGAGCTCCGTCACGATCTGCAGCATCGTGCGCTGCACTTCGTTATCTGTGCCGCCTTCCTCCTGCAGTCATGTGAGCAGCTCTATTCGTCAGCATTGCCCTATAGTAGGATAAACATCCTACAATAGGCTATAGATTCCTATTATAGGTAGCACTTGACGCACCGCACTGCTTCGCGCGCCGCCGATCGCGTCAATCTCGTCAAAGAACACAATGCACGCTTTCTTCGAGCGCGCCATCGTGAAGAGCTCGCGCACCATCCGAGCGCCTTCGCCCACGTACTTTTGCACCAGTTCGCTCCCAATCACGCGGATAAAGCACGCGTCCGTGCGGTTCGCGACTGCGCGTGCTGAGAGCGTCTTGCCCGTGCCCGGTGGCCCATACAGCAACACGCCCTTGGGCGGGTCAATTCCGAGGTTCACGAAACGCTCAGGGTGCAGCAGCGGCAGTTCGACGACTTCGCGGAGCTTCTCGAGCGCGTCTTTTGCGCCACCCACTTCGTCGTACGTCACGTCCGGCTTGTCTTCGACCGTCTAATAAAAAATAAAGAAAATACCATGATTGCGTCACCATCCCCGTCGCGCACTTCCGTCATCTGCATACCAAAGTGTATACCGGACAAAACGCACCATGAGCGAGACAGTCGGGTCGATCTTGGGCGGCAATGGGATCTGAATCGCGTACTTGGTGCGGTCCACGCCGACGCGCATGCCCTCTTCAATGTCCGTCGGCGCGACTTTTTCGCCGAGCCCGACAACGAACTTAGCGATCTGCTTGACGTTGATCATGTACTTCGCGTCCTCTTCGCCTGCGTTGATGATCTTAGAGCACCGGGCGACTTGGAGCGGCTGCTCTTCCTGCATCATCTGCTTGTCGCTCACGAGGTCCCACTGGCTCGGGAGGCTCAGGCCCGTGTCGCTCTCTTTAATGCCGATGAGGTCGTTCACGACGCCCTGCGCTTTCTTAATGTCGTCTTCGACCTGTTTGATCACGCGTGAGTACGGTCCGAGCCCGTACGTCTTGAGCAGCGCAATGTCGCCTTCGTCCAGCACGGTCTGCGGCCCCGCGAGGAGGTCGTCCTCCTCCTCCTCGTAGTTGCGCGTGTTCGTCGTGGCGCACTCGCCCTTTGCCGCCGCCATGCTTGCTGTGCTGTTGTTGTGTCGGCTTGGCTTTGAAGTGCTGTTTGTTGGGCGAAATGGGGGAGAAGATCTCGGGTTGTGTGAAGGTGTGGATGCTGGTAGTGATAAAAAGAAGAAAAAAGAGGCGAATTTGCTGTGTGGAAGCTTGCAAGGAAATGCATCGTTTTAGTTGTTGCAAGCTGCTTCCTTGGACGCCGACGTGTTCACGCAAACGAATGCGCAAGAAATACTGACGGAATCGTATTGGTGAGTGGCATTTATTGTAGCGAGAACCGCGACATGGCTACATCGGGTGACGAACTTGCGCTGCGTCGTGAGATGGAGAGCGCGAACGAGCAGCGCGCGGCTCTCATGGGCATACTGCTGTTGTACTAAGAATGCGAGCTTTGCTCTGACCTCCTTGCAGTCGAGCTGGCTGGAGAAGTGCGCGCACTGTCGGCCGATCCAGCTCAAGTACCCTCTCTCCGCTTCGTCTCCGCTGTCGACCACAACACACACACGTGTCCTTTTGTGACTGGTGCTTGCAACGTCGCTCTCGATCGTCACGCCACGTATCCATCTCCTCGCTCCGATGGCGTTACCATCGTGACGCCATGGTACAGATGGCTTCACTTTTGTTGTGCATCCAAATAAACCGCTTTTAGCCGAAGCGTTTCCAATTCCCATACAAAACCCGATACTGTACCATGCAGGCACTCAGTTGAACCCGTCCGAGCTCTCCAGGAGTGGTTCGTAGTTCTCCACAGAGAGCATCGCGAGCAGCCGCGAGTCGAGCGTCAAGTAGATCGGGACGAGCTCAGCAGCGAAGAACACGGCCACCAACAGCATCGACTGGATCTGAATGACACAACACACACACACACGCTGAGGTTCGAGTCGCTCGCACTCGCGGAACGCAGCAGCCGGACGTGACGTACCGATGCGCTGCTGTGGCCGACATTGAACCACCCCTGTCACCCGAGAAAATCACCGTAATACGAAAATGAGCTCTTCCCTCATTCTCCTCCTCCGAATGAGCGCCACAAACACGAGACCACATACGCGTGTGAACGTCAGCAGCGTCATGACGCTGTAGAAAATACGGCCGAGGCTCCACGCCATTGCAAGCCGCCCGACGCGCTTGAGACGGAAGCGTGCTGACTGGCTCTTGTACGGGAAGCCCGAGAGCGAGAGCGTGAGGTAGAACCACGTCGAGAAGATAATGAGCGGCAAAAAGAGGTCCGTGGCGGCGACGACGTAGAAAATCATCTCTGGAATCTGCATCGTCGCATTCAGTGCGTCGTCAGTGGATATCCACACGTATTGATAACAGCGAGCCTGGAGCGTACTGTACCACAGTCAGTCGGTCCTGCTTGTCGTCCGTGAAGATCCCGTCCTTGTCGAGCAAGAAGAGCGCCGTGTAGAGCACGAGCTGCATGCCATAGAGCGTGCCGTTAAAGACCAGGTAGAAGATCATCCACCGCCGACGAAAGTCCACCGCCGAGAACCAGTGGCGGCGCGACTGCGTCCCCCCACACAGACATATTCACCATACATTCGTCAGTCATTCCTTCCCTCTTTTATTTCACTACCACACCACGCAGGCGTTTTGGCCGTACCGACTGGAACGCTTCAGCCCAGACGAGCACGAGCAGCAAGTAGGACGAGACGAAGAGAAAGTCCGGCAGGTTAAAGAGCACCGCGACGACTTTGTTGTAGAAGTCGAGCTCTTGCTGCGCTGCTGCGTCGTCACGAAAGTCGGCGTCGTCGCCGCCTCTGACTCGCCCACGGGCGCCCCCAAAGCCTCCGCCACCGGCCGGCAGCAGCTCAGCGTTTTGCGAGTCAAAGACGCAGAGCGTCGCGAACGTCGCGGTGCGAAAGAGGCAGCCGAGCGCCACACTCAGCACGAGCAGCTGCACCGTGCTCCAGCCCGTGTGCCGGTGCTGCCGCCGCACGCGCCGCACTTCCATGTACTTGGTCGCAGTCACGACTGTCGCCATGGTGTAGAGCAGCGCGAGGAAGTAGCTGGCCATCGCCAGGTTCGCAAGGAAGAGCGGCATGCTGGCCAAGCAGAGCTCAAGAGTGTGTGTGGGCGTTCTGTTTTGTTTATCCAACGCGGATGTGATACGATTCGAGTAAAATGAGCACGTTAAAAACAACCTCACGTGCGTTATTAACCAACTTCAACTTCACGAAACCGGCTTGTGCTTCGCATTCGCTTCGTCTTCGTCGAGGAACTTGACGTCAAAGCAGTTGCGCTCACGTGGGTCCGTGTAGTCCATCCCGAGCGCAATGAACACGTCGACTTCGGACGTGCATACGACGCTCTCGCCACGTGCGACTTTCTTGCCATTCACGCGCGTCAGGGGCTTGAGCGCGCGGTCCGAGAGACTCCAGCCCTTCTTGTTTGCAAACAGCCGCACGCTCCGGTTAAAGCGGTCACTGCCAGTAAAGTAGAGCAGCGCAAAGCCAAAACAGCGCCGAGGGTACACTTTGATGTCCAAGCGGCGGTGCGGGAGGTCCTGAAGACACAGAAGCAGAAGGGAGTGAGTGGCTCTTGTATGAGAAGGTGGCGGCTCACAGCGTACGACAGAGAGGGAGGTGGTACATGACGCACCTTGGCCACTCGACACACGCCCATGTAGGTATCACAGCCGCCCATGTGGTGCTCCGACACGTGCGTCAAGTCGTCTACGGCCACAGTGAAGAGCAGCGTTAGTATGCAACATAGACGCGAGCGTCCGCAAGCACAATGAGAGCTCGCTGGGACCTGTGAGGAATCCCGTCTCGTGCAGTCGCTTCAGGAGCTCTGGTGACAAGGAGAGAGCGACGGTCACCTTCCCGCTTGACTCGCAACCGGAACAGAGAGAGAGCAAGAGCCAACGAGAGACGTACCTGGAAGAACGTCGCACTCTTCGTTGTCTGGGTCCGTGATCAGCACGTCGCAGTCGCCAGACGACAGTTCGCCGCGTCGGTACGAGCCACACGACAGCGCGGTCGCATTCGGAATCAAAGAGTGCACCATATCGACGACCGTCTTCTCAATCTGCGCCACCTCGGCTCTGTTTGCCGCCACCACCATCCATTCAAGTCGTCGTTCACAACGTCAACACAACGGGAACTGGACTCTACTGAACCAGAGAAAGAGAGCCTTGTGTGTAATGTACCGTGGGATCTTGGTCAGGAAGTCGTCATAGTGCTTCAGCCCAATCTGCTGCTGGGGCGAGAGAACCGACGCGCCAGTCTGCCGCAAGTCGTTCAGTGTCTTGAAGCCCAAGCT
This sequence comes from Globisporangium megalacanthum, assembly GCA_023334115.1. Classification (NCBI taxonomy): domain Eukaryota; phylum Oomycota; class Peronosporomycetes; order Pythiales; family Pythiaceae; genus Globisporangium; species Globisporangium megalacanthum. The sequence continues at coordinate 7,016 of JAASGD010000574.1, forward strand.
GTGCTCAGCCCACAGGAGCTCATAGGCTCACAACGTCAGCACCCGTCTCTCCAGTCACCCACGCATACTTGGGCACAGAAACGCACTTGTAGAGCTTCGCTGCTGTCGCTGGACCGACGCCCCAAATGCGCGCCATCTCGACCAGACTCCGCAGCCGCGGGTTCGTCTTCTTCGCCTCCAGTTTCTCCATCTTCCCAGTCTCCAACACCTCGACAATCTTGCTCCGGAGACGCCCTTTCGCCCATGCCAACCCCTTTAGATCGCGGACGCTCGAGATGCGCGCACGCATCGCCTTTAAGCTCGAGACGACTTTCTAAACAGACGAGTGGAGGGGTGAATGAGACCGCCGCACCGTACACACTGGCAGCTAACGGTAGAGAGGCTATGACGCCGCACCTTGTACATGTACTCGCGCCAAATGTCGCGCTCCACGTGGAGGTACTCCATGAGCTCTTCCAGCGGATCCGTCAGGTGCGCGTTCAGGTTCGCTTGCATCACTACAGTCAGTCAGCCAGTCAGTCGTGCACCACTGGGTCGTCAACCACTCTCATCGTCATACGTCCCGACGTACTGGACGACTTCTGGCACACGAACGCTTCTGCGCGCATCGGTTGGCCGTCTGGGTCGGTTGCGAGGACGCGGAAGCCGGGGTTGTTGGCAAAGAAGATGGGTGTGCGCTCTCGCACGAGCGCGTCTTTCTGCTGCTGGAACGCGTCTTCGTCTCGCTGGAGCTTCGCCATGTCAAGCGTCACAGGTGGTGCACGCTGGATCTCCTGCGTCCCTTTCTCTTGAACGTCCGAGCCTTCGTCGTCTACGAGGCTGTCATCGTCATCGTCAGCGGCCGTTGCTTTGGCTGCCGCGACTGCTTCTCGGTGCGCGTGCTCGGCTTCCAGCTGGTCCCGGAGAAGCGTCCACTGGAATGCGTCATCATCCGCTGGAAACTGCTTCTCACGCACCAAGTACGCAAGCCACTCGGGCGTAAACACGCGGACGTGGGCAGCGACGTCTGACGGTGGGAATGTATCCGTCTGGTAGTAGTCACACGCTTTCTGCCGGTCCAACTGGGCGCTCGCAACGACACAGTCGACGTGGTGCCAGTCCACTGTAGGGTGCTTGTGGAACGGATTCGTGCCTGTTACGCTCGTGCCGCCGAGCTTCTCGACCAGCTCCTGCCAGATTGCTACGCGCTTGCGGCTCACGTCTACGCCAATGGGCACCACGAGCACCCGCTTCCCTTGGAGTAGTGCGAGTTGTGGATGACGCGGCTGTTTGCGCTTCCCGCTGTCGCTGGGAGCGTCGGTCAGTGGCGCCGACCGCTTCTTTGGCGGCATCTCGAGCACTGTGCCGCTCTCACACTCGCTACTGTCGCTCAGCACTACAATGGGCTGGGACGAGGACGCACCCTCCGCTGGGACCGCATCTTCGTCGTGTCGCCCACGCGCCATTTCGACGCTCCAACTGCCGTTGTCAAGGGCTACAACGGCGTCCAAGTGGCGAAAGAAGCGGCTCTTCTCGCGCGCAGACAGCAGCAGCTCGTCACTCGCAGGCTCGTGCATTGGCGGCACTTGCGGGCGTCCGCTGATCTCCTAATGAGGGTGGAGCCTGACAGTCCGACGTTCAGAAGCGGTGCTGCACCAACGTTGCGTTGCGCTTTTTACGCGCGAGTGTTGTTCATCCAAGTGCGTCACGCACTTCAGTGATAGTGGTACTGTGATCGAAAAACTCGTTTTATTTCACTATACAAATGCACGTTCAAGTTCACACCTCACAGCACTATCAGCTTCATGCCTGCGCCGCCATCGTGCTGTACGCTGCGTGCGGGTGGTGGTGCGGCTGCGGTGGATGCTGCGCAATCACAACAGGCGAGTCGTCGTCGTCCATGCTGGGCTCGCGGAAGAGCGCCTCTTCCTTTGTCGGGAGCGTAAACAGCGCGACGCCCACACACACAGCGAGCGAGATCGCGTACACGCCGCCACAGATTGCCGCTGCGCGGACGATGGTAGCGTCTGTAGATGGGCCAAAATCCTCGTACCGGTCGCCGTAGACCGCAAAGAGCGCGCCCGCGACGCACTCGAGCACGCGCCAGCCGTGGAGCAGCCAGAGCTTCGCCCCCAGCAGCGTCTGGCGCGTCGACCCCCGTCGCGACGTGAGCCGGGACGCGTCGACGACAAAGAGCGTGAAGAACGGGAAGAAGAGCAGCGCACGCGTGAGGTTCACTGTGCCGTTCCGGTCCGTGTGGGCGGTGCGCAGCCACGTGCTCCACAGCACCGAACTACCGATGATGACGCCAGCGTACTGGACAACGAGGAGCTTCGTGGTCATAGCGACGAGTAAAATCGCACCCGCACGGAGAACAAACTGTCCGAATAGGAAAAAGTACCCAGCCGCTCGGAGCGCGCCCGTGTCGCGCTTGCACACGTACGTGCCGACGGCAAACAGCAGCGTGAAGCCAGTGGACGAGACCGCGTAGAGGTCGAGCAGCTGCCACTTGCGGTAGTGGATCGTTGCGTTCGCTTGGATGATAAAGAGCGGAATGTCGCGGACAATCGCTTGCACGAATGCAGCAAAGCGGAGTCCGTCCGCGAGCCGCTTGACGCTCACTGCGTCGTCGAGAGGCGGCGGTGGAGGCGCGTGCGGGTTCGCATTCGCGACGGCCGCTGGTGGCTGTGGCGGCGTCGTTGTGGCCGCTTTTTTTGCCCGCCGTTCGGTTGCGAACACGTAGACTGTCTCGGTGAGCACGCGGAGCTGGAGCACCCCGAGTGCGAACGCTGCGAGTGTGTTGAGCGCTGGCGCGCGCACTGTGTAGCGTGGCGGCAGGCGGCGCTCGAGCGCGATGCCTACGAGCCCCATGACGAGGCCATTGAAACCGAGGAACGCGAGCGAGAGCGCGTACTCTTCGACCCATTTCCGCTGGATGTACTCGTGGTTGAGGATGACGTCAGTGACGACTGTCGAGACCTCGTACGCGGCCATGACGACTTCCATGGCGGCTGCTCGCTCCGTTCGTTCACGTGGCAGTAGTCACGCTCAGACACGAGCGAGTGCGCGACTTCTGGAAGAGAGGCGGCGCTTTGGGAAAGTGAGGTGCCGCCACCTTGTGGCACTGGACGCCTGCTCCGCCAAGTGTTGAAGGTTGCATGAACCCATTGGCGTTTCCACTTTTTGACTAAAAGAAAGTATGTGCCAGTTCGCTATTCGATAGTGATAAAGATGAGGTAGATCTTGCTATCGTTTTGGATGAAGTGTTTTGATCTGCACCGTTCTTTCCAAAATCAAAGTCCACTTTTGCACACAAGCGCATTCCATTCAAATGGAGACCACGACTTCATCGTCGTCCAGCGCGCTTGACAGCAGCGGCGCCGACGCGCTCTCGTTCGCGGGCTGCTGCCGCATGCTCGAGAGCGTCGAGAAGACGCCAAAGAGCGACGCGAAGTTGCGCCTCGTGTTCAGCGACGCACTGCGGCACGAGCTCGGCGCTGGGGGCGACGTGTACCCACTCTTGCGGCTCCTCCTCCCACAGCTCGACCGCGAGCGGTCGTACAACCTGCGCGAGAAGAAGCTCGCGCACGCGTACGCAGATGTGCTCGGCCTCGCGCCCAAGAGCCGCGATGCGCGCAAGCTCGAGCTCTTTAACGACCCGACTGTCGTGCAAACCAAATCCGTCGGCGACTTTGCGGCAGTGCTCCACGACGTGCTCGTGTTCCGCAGCCTCGCTGGCAGCCGTAGTAAGCACCCGCACACAGTTGGTGACGTAAACGCGCTCCTCGATGAGCTCGCAAGCGCTGACACAGCAGCTGCACGTAAACAAGTGTTTATGCGCCTCGCGACGACGTTCCCTGCGACGGAGCAAAAGTGGATCGTCCGCATCATCCTGAAAGACCTCAAGATTGGGCTACGGCACGAGTGTGTGCTCACGTTTCTCCACCCAGACGCGACTGAGATGTACAACCACACGAACGATCTGCACAAAGTCTGCCGCGAGCTCCGGAACTCGTCGGTGCGGTACGTGCCCCAGGTCGCGCCATTCCAGGTCTTCTCGCCCATGCTCGCAAAGCGTGTGGACTTTGGCGAAAGCACGCGCGCAATCAACGCGGACGCGTTCGTCATGGAGCCAAAGCTCGACGGCGAGCGGATTACGTGCCACATCCGCGGCGATGACGCAATCCAGTTCATTTCGCGGAACGGCATCAACTACACGGACTTGTACGGACCGTCAGTTGCCCCGTTTATGCGCGCGCAAGTATTGCCTGGCGTCGACTACATTTTTGACGGTGAAATGATGGTCTGGGACAACCACGAGTACCGGCTGCGCGAGTTTGGCTTGCTCAAGAACGTCGCAAACGCGGTGCGGGCTGGCGACAGCGCAGGTCGGTGGCTCTGTTACGTTGTGTGGGACGTTGTGTACGTCGGCGGGAGCGAGACCGCCGCGCAGCTGATCCGCGACGTGTACCGTGGACCTGGCGACGTGAGCGCAGTAATGGGGTTGCCACTGTACGCGCGTCGGCAGCTGCTCGAGAAGGTGCTCACGCCACTCGACCACCGCGTGACGATCATTGAGCAGACGCTCGTGAACGCTGCGTCACCGAAAGAACGGCACGAGCTCGTGATGGCAGAAGTCGACCGGCAAGTCGCGAATGGCGGCGAAGGCGTGATTTTGAAAGACGTGAATTCGCACTACATGTGCGGCGAAAACAGCCGGAAGACAAAGAAGTGGATCAAGCTCAAGCCCGACTACGCGGGGATGACCACGAGCATCGACGTGCTCATTATTGGCGGGTTCTACGGCACGGGCCGACGCCGGAGCGGCGACGTGTCGGTGTTTCTCCTCGGTGTCCTTTCGCGTGCACTCGACGACGCAGCTGCGCTAGAAGCGACTGCACCTGGCTCTCCGTGTCCAGTCGTGTACACGTTTGCAAAAGTCGGGACTGGGTACAATTTTGAAGAGCTCGAAGCGCTCCGGCGGGAGCTTGAGCCGCACTGGCAGCCGTGGGACCCAGCGAATGTGCCAACGCACTTGAACGGGTGGCGGCCAGCAAAGAGCGACTTGAAACCCGACGTGTGGATCGACCCGCGGCAGTCGAAAGTGCTCGAAGTCTACGGCTTTGAGCTCACGTTCACGACATTGTACCAGACTGGGCTCACGCTCCGGTTCCCACGCTGTAAAGCCGTGCGGCACGACAAGCCGTGGTACCAGTGCATGAGCGTCCAGGACCTGAATGCAGCTCGCGGGAGTGTGTTCAACAAGCGTGCAGCGGACGTCGCGCTCGGCCAAAAGAAGACTGCGAAACGCGTCGTGAAGCGGGCGACTGCAGCTGCGAGCCGACGGCCGACAGGCGGAGTCGTCGCGGACTTTTCCCAAGCCAAGCTCGACAATGTCACAGTGCAACGGAACGTGTTTGACGGCAAAGAGTTCTGTGTGCTTCCGGGTAAGTACGAAACGCCGGTCGGTCTCGACCTCCCAGTTGAAGTCGCAGGCGATCAAGGCGACCGCCGACCAGATGTCGTGTCGAAACAAGTGGTTGAGACGCTCTTGCACGCGTACGGGGCCGCGATTGTGCAGAACCCGATCGCCGACTCGACGCACTACGTTGTCGCAGCGTCGGACGCGGGCTTCAAGGTCGCGAACCTCGCGAAACAGGGCCGGTTCGACATTGTGCACTTGCATTGGGTCGCAGCGTGCATTGCCGCGTCCCGGTTCCTGCCGCTGAAAGCGAGCGACTTTGTCGTGACGACTGCGGCGACGCGCGCGTTACTTGCGAAAGACTATGACGTGTTTGGTGACCACTTTACGGATCACGTCACGCCGACGAACTTGCCGCTCGTGTTTAAAGAAGTGCGTCGGCTGTCGCGTTCGCAAGTCGGACGTACGCGTAACGAGACAGCAGACGAGACGGAAGAGGACGACGCAGCCGCGCCGTGGCAGTTTCGGATCCAGGCGCTCGCGGCGGAAGAAGAAGAGGCGATGGAGTGTGCGTTCACGTTCTTTGCGCACTGTGTCGTGTACTTTGATCAGTACACTGTCGTGCACGCAGTGGGCAGTGGCGGAACGGAGCGCGAGCCGCGGGTCGAGACGGACCCGTTCAGTGAGCTCAAATTTCTGAGTCAGCAAGTGCGCTTGTATGGCGGTACAGTCGCGCACGCGATCGACGAGACAGTGACACACATTGTCGTGGCCAGTCGGACGGACGCGAGTCGACTCGAGCAGCTGCAGCCAGTCGTGCGTGCACTTCGCCGCAAACACTCCCGGGAGCCGCCAGTGGTTCTAGCCGAGTGGGTCACCGCGTGCGTGGCCGAGCGGACGCAGCTGCCTGTCGACGCGTTCTTTGTCGCCGTGTGAAACCAAACCAATTTTTCATCCAGTCATAAGTTATTGACAAGGTCCCAGCAGCTCCTCCGTGGGAGCCAGCTGCGCAACACTTCTCTTTCTCTCTCTTCCACACGCACGCACTTTACGCAAACTCGTCTGAAGCCGCGCACCAGTCAAAGTCGTCAAAGTACGGGCGGCTGCACTGGCGCCGCGACCGCGGACACTGCGCGTCGTACTCTTCGTAGACGAGGTACCCGTCAACTTGCTGCGTTGTGAACTGGTCCTCAAAGTTCGATGTGTCGAGCGGCCCTGCAAGCGACGGCACAAGCGGCGGAATCACTTGCTTTGTCGCGAGCTGGTACCAGTCGACCGTGGCGAAGAACGGGTGGTCAAACACTGGTTGCATGCCATTCGCGCCGAGCCGCGCAGCTGCGTCTTTGTGCAGCAAGCCGGTCAGTAGATCGCACGCAGCTGGCGACAAGTGCGGCGCGAACGAAGGGTCGCTGGTCTCAATCTTGCGGAACAGTGCCCGCCGGTCAGTTGCGTTCTGTGGACTGTAGAACGGCGGAAAGCCCGTGAGCAGCTCGTACACGACGCAGCCAAAGCTCCAGAGGTCAGCTGCCATGCCGTAGCCCGAACCGCGCACGACCTCGGGTGCAATGTAGTCGGCCGAGCCACAGAACGTCGTGCAGCTCTGCTCACTTCGGCTCATGTGCGCGCGTGCAAACCCAAAATCTGCGAGCCGAATGAACCCATCGCGGTCGAGCAGCAGGTTCTCTGGCTTGAGGTCGCGGTACACAACGCCGCGTTCGTGCAAGTAACTGAGCGCGAGCGCGACGGACGCAGCGTAGAACACAACGTACGGTTCTGGGAGCCGGTTCTTGGGAAATTTTTCGAGCAGAAAGTATAGGTCGCCGCCAGGACAGTACTCCATGACAAAATTCAGCGCGTCGGGCGTCTCGAAGCTGCAGTAGAGCTTCGTGATGAATGGGTGTGCGAGTGCACAGAGCACTTGTTTTTCCGTCCGGACGCGCTGCGTGTCGCGGTCGCTCTGGATACTGCGGCCATGCGTCGCGAGCTTACGCTTGTCGACGACTTTGATTGCAAAGAGCTTGTCGTCCGCTGCGGTGGCAGCTGCGGTGGTGCTTCCACGCAAGCGGCTCAGCAGCACAGTCCCATACGAGCCGGCGCCAATCACGCGCACAATATCGAACGTGTGGCGCACGAGGTCGTCGCGGTTGCTGCTAGTGATGGTGTCGTGACTGTTTTGGTTGCCGCTGGTTCGTTGACGGTAGTTCGGACGCTCGTCGTCGATCTCTTCCAGCTCTTCGAGCTCTTCGAGATCGCTCGGCGCCTCTGCGTCCGCGTAGAGCGTCGATGACGACGAGCTCGCGGACGCCGCGGGCGGTTTGAGGCGGCTGAAACAGGCGTCGTCCCAGTCGGTTGGCTGTTTGTGCTCGAGTGACACTTTCGCGAACGAGCTCGCGAGCATCTGGCCAAAGACCCACGTCTTGACGCCGCCCCAGCGCTCGCGCTCGTGCTCGTGGTCGCTCCGAGCACCGCTCGCACTGCCGCTTCGTGCGAGGGCGGCCACCCACGACTCCTCTACGGGTGCCATTCGCTCGCTGTCGCTCTCTCGCCCACCTCCTTACTGCGCCGCAAGCAAGCACTTGGCTCGCAGCCGGTCGAGCGAGCGAGCGCGCACGATGAGAGGGAGGAGAAGGAGGAGAGAGAGAAGATGGCGCGACAAGGAACCGGCCCTTGATGAGGTGGATGGAAATGCAACAGTGGCGACGTGATGTCATCCTCTCGTCCTCTGGCGGGTGGTGGATACGCGCGAGCGTGAACACGATGCGCGGAGGCAGCGTGGAAATTTAGCGAGGGGATTTAATTGGGTAATGTATAAAAAACGGAAAGACGATTTAAGCACGAAACGCCGCACAATTAAGTGTGAGAAGACGTCGCGCAAACATCACTCATCCAGAATGGATTCCATTTCAGCTTGGCTTTTGTAAAAGGATGCTCGACTCTTGATCAAGAAATTTCTTGTGCAGACCGCGTGGTTCAATCCAAAACTGAACCAACCAACACAACACGCCTCTTCAGCATCTTGTCACCTATCCACAAATCCATCCGTTTACTCTGCCCATCCTCAAAATCTGCTCGAACTTTCCAGCCTTGGAGTCGGCAGTAGCGGAAGTGAGGGACGCCCACGGAAGCGTGAGGGGCCGGTGCGAAGCATATTGCTTCGTCCAGTCGCCCTGAGCGCTCGTCAGAGCGGAGATCTAAAGCAAGCGAGCGGGTCCGAGCAGAGTGTAACCGGGAAGCGTCTCGGGGCAAGACTCGGCTTCCGTAGTTAGCCGTCGACGAGGAAAGAAGCTCAGAACGAACACGACAGTCGGATCCCGTCCAAAGTTGTACTCTCAGAATGACTGGTCTCACCCACACGCTGACCCGCCCAGCACCACCGCAGATTCTCCGCACGCTGATCCGCGTCTTGAGCAGCAGAAGGCGAGTTCTCGAGTGAGCTCACTCGCGCTTCGGTCGCTCTCGGCACGCTGCAGGCGGTTGCTGCGAGCAGTCGCCGCGCCTCCTCGCGACTTCCGCGACTCTTCACCAAAGATCGCTTGTGCCGCTGGCGTACCGCTCCAGCACCGGTGTACCCTTCTGACCTGGTACAGCAGTCCAAAGTTAGCTGCGTCTATGCCGCTGACCCAAAGTAGCTCACCGGTCACGACGGCCTCGGAGCCGTTGACCCAGAAGTACTGCGCCGGGTTACAAGAGCTCGACACTTTTGGATAGATACCGTCGACGTCGTATCTGGAGGCTCAGCGCATGAAGGCTGAGTACGTGCCTGCTGCAGTCGCCTCCGATACGCATCACCTTTGCAAATGCGTTGCCGATGACTCGCTTGGGGACTGGCGTGTGCGCTTCCTAGTTGCGACCTTGCCGTGCACTTTGCACCAGGACGCATTGTATTTGTTGCACATGGTTGTCGGCATTCCAAGCGCTCTCCATGTTTATCAAAACAAGACTGAACGGCAGCCACCGCGAAGCTCCACGTCACACAGTAATATCTGCATGGTCTGTTGACCAAGAAGAGGCGCTCGGCGCCGTGTGCTCGGTAGGAGGTAGATTTAGAAGTAGACCAGTGACTCATACTTGTCCTGCTCTGTACCAGTATTCTCACCAAACTCAGTTACGCTGTACCAGCCTATCCAAGATCCTACAGAAGTTCGAACTCGCACGTCACTGTGCCGCTTCGCCTGTTTCCCGCGCGTGCCGCCACGCCACGATCGTCGCGCGTTGGCCGCTGGTTTTCACCTGGACTCGACGTCCAATACTCGCCCTCCCCAGTTGGCCACTCGTCCGCGAGTCGCTCGCCTTGCCAGAGGTGCTCGTAGTGTACTGCTGACACCCACCGCCGCTCGCTGGTGTCCGGGCCTGACCGTTGCTCGACCAGGTACTCGATAGTGTAGCGACCGATGCGATTGTGGGCGTTGCGTCTGGCCACCTCCACAAAGAACCCGCCGGTCCTGGCCTCGTATAGCGCCGCTTGGGGCCGTGTCAGCGGCCGGATGGGCAACGCCACCATCACGCCGTCGTCATGGGTATCCGCCGTCCCGTCCAGTCGCTCGTCTACTTCCCAGCTCGCTTCCAGGTCGCGTGCCTGCGTCTGGAGCAGGCGGTCGTTGGCGTGGTACGGCACCAGCCAACTCATGTGCACGACCTCCTCCTCGTTGGCGTCCACGTACTGAACCAGGTAGTTGTCGAATCCGGATGCCTCCATCACGACCGCCGGCCCGCGCCACTGGTGCCGGAACTTCGTGATCAGCCGGCCCCGTGGCACGCGGTAGACCCAGACGAGCAGTCCTTCGCGTATGCGGAACCCGCTCCATACGTTCCTGTCGTAGTAACGCGCCTGTCGCTGCTCCCGTCGTATTGCGGCTCTTGCGATCTCCTGCGTCTTGATCATCCGATGCCGTAGCCGCTGGTGCCAGATCGGCAGGTCGCCCACGTCCTCACTTCGATCGGGTCGCAGGAGGTCGCCTGGTGGCCGGGACAGTCGCCCGTGCATCAGTTCGTATGGGGCGAACCCGGTCGCCGTGTGGCGTGCCGAGTTGGCAGGCGTACGCGGCGGCCGGCAGCCACTCGTCCCAGCCGTCTTGCGCCTCGTTCGTCGTCATGCTCACCATGTCCTTCCACGTCCGGTTGTACCGCTCGACGAGCCCCACCAGGTTCGGGCGGTACGGAACCGGCGTGGAGTGTTGCGCCTGTATTAGCTTCGTGATCTCGTCCATGACCGACCCGACGAGCTCCTTGGCGCCGTCGGTGAGTAGCTCGCGGAACGGGCCGTGTCTCAGCACGATCTCGTTCATCAACGCCGTGGCCACCGTGACTGCCGCTCGATTCGGCACCGCGACTGCCACCACGTACTTTGATATGTACTCTGCGAACGCGACCACGTACACGTTGCCGCGCGCCGTCGCGTGGAGAGGGCCTGCCAGGTCCATTACCCACCCGTCGCACAGCGCGCCCGCACCGATGCTTCGCAGAGGCGGGATCACCCGCTTTGGCCTGACTTTGCGACTGCCGCAATCATGGCAACTCGTCACCCAGGATGTCACTGCTGCCCTCATGCGGGGCCACCACCAGTTGCGACGCAACCGTGCCAGTGTCTGCGGCGCGCGGAGGTGGCCCGCCCAGATGCTGCCGTGTGCCTCTCGAAACGCCGTCGCCCACAGCTCCGGCAGCAGCACTGTGCGCCACCTGTCGCTTGTCCGCGCCTTCAGCACGCCGCCCACCGCCCGAACGAGCGTGCCCTTGTAGTCGCCGTGTGCCGCCAGCTTACGACACTGCCGGCTCTCTTGCTGCGCCGCCTTGACCGTGTCCTCCGTCAGCTGGTCCGCCGCTCGCACGGCTGCCACGGGTGCTCGCGACAGGGCGTCTGCGACCACGTTCTCGTGCCCAGGGCGGTACTGAACTATGAAGTCGTACTCCTGGAACGCCAAGGCCCGGCGGTGTAGTCGACCCGCGAGGTCGTGGCTGGTCATGAGCCACAGCAACGCGTTGTGGTCGGTCACGATCGTGAACGGCCGACCGTACAAATATGGCCGAAACAGCTTGATCGACCATACTACGGCCATGTACTCGAGCTCCGTGACACTGTAGTTGGACTCCGCCATGCTGTTGGCGGAGCTGGCGTACACCATCGGCAACATCTTCCCGTCCTGGTCCTGCATCAGGGCGGCTCCGAGCCCCACCTTCGACGCGTCAGTGTTGAGCACGAAGGGCCGCCCGAAGTCGGGGTACTGGAGGACAGGTTTCTTCACTAGTGCCTGCTTCAGTGCCTCGAACGCCTGGCTCTCGGCGCCGCCCCAACGCCACTCCGAGTCCTTCCTCAGCAACTTTGTCAAAGGCGCCGCGAGAGTGCCGAAGTGCGGAACGAACCTGCGGTAAAACCCACCAGGTGCACGACCCGTCTGACCGCCACGACGTCTTCGGGCCGGGGAAACTGCTCGACGGCTGTCACGAGCCGCTGTAGTGGCCGCACTCCGTCGGGACCCAAGTGGTGCCCCAAGTACTCGATGCTCTGCGCGCCAAACGTGCACTTACTCGCATTCAGGGTCGCGCCGGCTTGGTCGAGCCGTTCCAGCACCGCCGCCACCTCCACTACGTGCCGCTCAATGCCCCCAGGCGAGAATACCACGACGTCATCCAGGTACACCAAAGCACAAACCCAATGTAGCCCACGCAACACCGCGTCCATGAGGTGCTGGAACGTGCTGGGAGCGTTCGACAACCTGAACGGCACCCTCACGAACTGGTACAGTCCACGCCTCATCGCGAACGCCGTCTTGTCTTGATCACCGTCTTCCATCGTGACCTGCCAGTAGCCGGTGTGAAGGTCGAGAGTGGTGTAGTACACCGCGCCCCCGATGCTCTCGATTGTCTCGCCGATGTGGGGGAGAGGGTACACATCCCTCTCCGTGACCTGGTTCAGTCGGCGATAGCCGACGTAGAAGCGGACGCTGCCGTCCCGCTTCTTGATGAGGACCACGGGAAAGCACCACGCCCCACTACTCTCCTCGGTTACGCCGCTCCGCAGCACCTCGTCGACTTGGGTGTCGATCAGCCGGTTCTCCTGTTCCGAGTGCCGATGGCGCCACAAGTAGATCGGCGGCGCCGCGCCAGTCTTGATCGCGTGTCGGACGCCAGTGGTGATCGGCGGCAGACACCCGTCGTGTCTCTCGAGTAGTCTCGGATAGCACCTCAGCACCTTCAGCATGACCTCCTTGACTTCTCCCTCTAGTTGCGCAGTGTTGATCTCGTTTTCGCGTGGCAGTGGCTGCACGTCCCGACCACCAATCGCATCGACCCACTTCTCCACCGCGTCTCGCTGCAGTCCTCCCGCCAGCTCGATCATGACGACCGTCGCTGTAACGGGCTCTCCTATCCCATTACATGGAGATTGATGTGGACCACATCATCTCGAGCGTGTA
>JAASGD010000575.1:0-19808 GCA_023334115.1 Globisporangium megalacanthum
ACGTTCGTTGGCGTCGTGAGCTCGCCACGGAGGTTGTACGGCCGGTAGTCGTTCTCGTGCGCCACTTGGAACTGCAGTGTACGCTCTGTTGCAAAGTACACGACCCACTTCTGCGCCACGGCTGGTCCACGGGTCGCTCCGTGCACTTCCAGGTCGAGTTCAAAGCGCTTCGCGGTCCAGTGCTGGGTCACCTGCGACTGATTTACAGCCACTGGTTCGTGGTTCACTGCTACGAGCGTCGCGTTGAGCTCGAGCACAGGAATGAGCTGCTTGTACTCGATGGTCAAGTACGGCGAGCCGCGCACGAGCAGCGCTGTGAACTGGTGCGGAGGCTCGATAGACTGCGGCTTGGTGGCTGTCTCGTTCTCAAAGTGGTACTGCAACGTGACGGAGAGCGGGTCGAACGCAGCGATGCTGCGCGACGTACTGTTCCCGTCGCCCAGGAGCGCACTAAGAGGGTCGCGCACACGGCGGCTGTAGCCCGTGACGCTCACGTCGGCGTTAAAGTACTCGGTGACGCTGTCGTTCGTCACGACACGGCGCGTGTCGCCGTACGACACGTCCAGACGCTTTGGGAGGCTGCGCACAGTGTACGGACTCAGCGTGACCTCACCGCCGCCGTCGTTCAGTCCGTGGCTGTCGCCGACAAGCAAGTTCGTCCAGAACGCGTTCGTGGGCACCGCACGACCGAGCGACGCAGTGTCCAGCAGTTTGGGTGCAATCGGGTGTCTGCGGGCCGCAAACGGCGGCAGCAGCGTCAGCAGCTCAGCGTCATTGGCGCTGGCGTGCTCATCGCTCCCGCCGGCAAAGAGCCAACCGAGGGCGACGAGCGCCAGTGCGGCCAGCGGCAGACCCACGCATAGCGCACGACGTGTGCGGGGGTTCGCGATCACGCGACGTTCAGCGCTGTCCGTGTCCTGCAGCTTGGACGGCAGCAGCGGCGACGACTCGGTCGCGTGACGTGCCATCCCTTTGTCGTTCGATGTCAGCAATGGTGTTGGTGGAAGCGAGCAGATTCGAAAATGGCGTTGGTTTAGGGGGTGAGTGCCGTGATGTTCCTGATAGAGGGTGCAATCAGGGCCGTTTTGCTCGGATAGGAGAGTTTGGTGCTTGGAGTTTCTATCAAATAGGAACTACACACTGTACTCGTGAATGGAAGCCACTGATTTTTGAGGAACCACACAGACTGCGATCTTTTGGAGCTTTTTCGCCACGGTGGACAAAAAAAGGACCAAAGCAACGTGCAACCAAATTGAATGGACGAACTCATCTGAGCTTGAGTTGCTCTGTGATTGTTCATTCTTTTCCTACTATGCTTGGACTACACAACCCAACTACGTACTAGGAGAGCTCGCCAGTGCCATACACCGTTTCCCCAGCAGTTCCAACAGCGTCAGTGCCATTGTCAGCATCATCGCTCTTCAGAGCGTCTGCGATCAGCTGCTGCTTGCGCTGGTACAAGCTCCAGAACAGGTACGCGAGCGACACGACGACGTTGAATGCTCCGCAAAAGAGCCACACGTGGGAGCTCTGCGCGATCAGCACGCCCGAGAGCACGGCGACCTTCGGGAGAGTGATGGCCCACGCGCCCGTGTTCCCGAACGGCACCTCGAACGGCCGCACGGTGTCCTTCTCAGTGTACTTGAGGCGCAGGAACGCAAAGAACTCGAGCAGCAGTGTGAGGCTGGTTGGGACAGAGACACAGAGACAAGACAGCGTAAGACGAAGCTACGATCACTGGGAAGCACACAGCAACAACACGGAGCGAGCACTCTGGACGCACTTGTTGAAGAACGTGTCCAGCACGACGAGGAACTCGAACGAAAAGCTCATGAGCAGCGCTGTCGTCACTGTCTGGAACAAGATCGCCGCGACTGGCGTCCCGAACCGCTTCCACTCGATCGCGAGGAAGCTCGGCAGCATCTTGTAGTCTGCAGTCGCCCACAGTGCGCGCGAGCTGCACGCCATCACGACGTTGAACTCGCCGAGCGTCGCGACCACGGCCGCTGCACCAACCCAGACGCCGAGCCACGGTGCGATCGTCATTGCGATCGACTCGAGCGACCCCTCGTGCCACGTCGTGATGTCCGGCTGCACCATGATGCCAGCAGCGACTGCGAAAAGCCATCCATCCATAGTGTTAGAAGTCGCAATCGCCACGACCCAAGCATGAACCGAGCGACCAGCGCCGCACCTGGGAACGCATAGTTGACTGTGATGAGCGCCATAGCGATGACGATTGCGATTGGGTACGACCGGCCGCCGTCCTTCACTTCGCCAGCGACGCATCCAAGCGAGTCCCATCCTGGATACACACACACACACAGTATGAGGCCACTGGATACCACTCAGCCCCACAGCCGCCTTCTCTGCTCACCTTGGTAGTTCCACAGGATCGTGGACAGGAAGACGGACCAGTTGATCGTTGGCGCCACGCTGCCCCACGTGGCAAAGTTGAACGTCTCGATGCTCATCGGCTCAAGCACGAACGGCGCGAGCACGAAAAGGGACATGCCCACCGACGCCAGCGCCACTGCGCGCATGCCAACTGCGTTCGCGGAGAAGACAAACAGCAGCGCCGTGCCCTTCACGAGCCACCGCTCCGTGTCCGACATGGCGTAGTCGTATCCGGACGCCAAGAACGCCTCCACGTAGCTACCGCCGATAGAGCGCACGTACGCGACAATCGCGTCTCGTCAGTACTGCGGCCCTAGTCAAGCGTCTCATACGCCAAGCTAGCACTCGAGTATACACACGAACACACCTGCAAAACAGCACTGGGTACGTTGGCAAGTCGCAGACGTTGCTAGCAATCGAGTTGAACGCGTTGACCCAGCCAGCGTACTCGCCGAGTCCGCGGCGCACCCACAAGATGTACCCTCCGTTCTCGTCGATCATCGTGCTGAGCTCCGCTGTCTGTTGTTACATGGCCACAACCACCCATCCAGTTGCATTAGTATCGCTCTTGGCTGCGCACACAAGCGCACGCACGCACCATGAGTGCCTGCGGTAGTCCCCACGTGAACGGCAGTAGCACGACTGCGAGCAGCACTGGGTACGCGCCAGCGGCGCGTACAGCGTCCTCGACGCCGAATGGCCCGGCTGCCACTGCAAAGTACGCGATGAAGCCGAGCGTGATGTGGTTGATCGTACGCGCTTTGCGGCGGTGTGTGCGGCCGCTTGTCGTGCGCTCAAGGAGGTCGCTCTCTTCGTCGACGTCCAGGCCACGTGCCATTAGCGATGACGCACTCGTGGGTGTCGGCACATTACGCCATGACTTGAGCGGCGAGCGGTCGGCTGACGACGGCGGTAGAAAATGCAATTCGCATGCCTCGTCGCGCGAATCGAAGCGCGTGCGGATGAAGCGTTCCGGTGACGTGTGCGCTGGTGCAGCGCCAGTCGCGCCAGTCGCGCCAGTCGCGCTCTTCCTGCTGCTCATGATGAATGTTGTTGCCAACAACTTGTTGGAGTGTTCACTTTGAAAGGACGCTTCAATTCCAACGAGCTGCCTTTTTACGAAAGGCGTCAAAAGAGTAAATACTAGATCGAGTTGTGGAGTGGACGTCCTCCAGTCGTTCAGCCATTCCGAGCTGTTGCATTTTTTGGGAGGAAATGATAAAGCAAACTCTCAGTCCTGAACCGGCGTCTACAAGTCGACACACCACGCCAGCACCACCACCATTTGCAGCCAAGATCCACGTGCCTGAATGTTGCGTCTTTGAGTGTGTTTGTGTGAGGATGCGCTCTCCAACAGCCCGCTGGCGCTTCATGTGTGCGAGTGGGTATAGTCTGAGCGCAAAGCGAGTCTGCGGTGGACTGCGGGCGATGTGCGTCGCCTGCGCGTCTGCCGCATGAACGCTCGACCGGTTGGATTGGGCGCTCACCATTCGAATTGCTCTCGAGCGCCGAACAAGTCTGTACTACGTGTCTGTGCTTGTGTTCGAATGAGAGTGCGATTGTATATGTGCATGTGGTTTGCAAGACACACTCTGTGCTTGACCCTATTCGTGGTCGATGTCCAATTTTTCATCTTGCAAGAGAGAATACGCCCTTTACTCACCGTTGCGTTGCTCCAGTCAGCGCCATGGTCTTAGGTGTGTGACATACCGACACTCGTCGTTGCCATTGCTATCCGTATCGTGTTCGTGTGCATACTATATCGTATTAAAGGGGGTTGAGGTGTGGAAGAAACCTTTTGTTGAGATCATCGAGGACCGAACAATGACTACAATTCTCTGATCAACCCCCAATCATGTGCTTGTGAGTGGATGTGTGTTATGGTGTCGTCACGATCTTAATCGCGTAACGACACCAGTAAACCAAATTTATGTGGCCAAGGTGACGTGCCAGCTTTGTCTGTCTCTATGTACCGGTATCTGTCTCTTAGACGCGAAGCACCGCGGCTTCCGGAGCTATCTCGAGCCACGCACGCTGAAGAAAGGGATGGAGAGCCGAGCAGCCTACGACGGACTTTCAAAAGCTACGGATCATGTCGACCACACTCGCTCTTCGCCACCGCACATTCCACACGACACTGCACGCATACACGCATCAACAGCAAGCTAAGAGCAAGAGCACTTTAACCTTTGCAACATGCAGACTCACAATCAACTCCATGATGCCGATTCAAACAACCAACAGCGCGTTTACAGCCCTTGCGTCCACCATATCCTGAGTCGTGTCGAGCCTTCGCTGCCGTCCGAGAAGCAGGATAGGCCTTCCCTCCTACTCCTACGCGGCGTCAAGCACTGTGCATCAAGGCAAGCTTGCTCCTTTCGCATGTGCAGACAAGTCAAGCCAAACAATCAGCCAAGTGCTCCTTGGTGCAGTGAGTGAGGAGTCGGAGGAAGGAGACGCTTGGAGCATGCAACACACGGCAGGTTCAAGCGAGCGAGCGAAAAGCAAGTAAAATATCAATTTGTTTTGTTTTGGGCGTTTATGATCGCATTAATTTTGGGTCGACTGCGGTGGACCACTTTGAATGGACAAATGGCGAAATGTAGCCATCAGATTCGTGGCTCGTCCTCTTATCTAAACGACAACACTTGCCAAACCGTGAACACCTCCGCATGCGTAGTCGTTGTGTTGGACTCCGTTCTCGTCTTACCACACATCGCAGCAGCAGTCTGTAGCAGCTCCACCGCGAGCACCAGCACAAGTACCAGTAACAACCGAAGAAGACGAAGAGCTGCTCGATAAGTCCATCAATGTGCTGTACCTGAACACCACACTATCCGTGGCTGCTCCTGCGTCATACCATTCTCAACATCTTCCAGTCGTCAGGAGGAAGCGGCGGCATCACCCGTGAACCTTCACCAGCCTAATGCACGCACGTGAGTGTGATGTATGTGGGTGCAATGTTGTGGCTTTGCCCATAAACCTGAACGAACGGAGTGGAGCAGTGATGCTCGCGAGCCTGCGACTGCCACGCTCTGGTCCAGTGACTCACGTGCCCGACCGAAGCAGTTGGTCATGACATCACTGTTCATTTGGAAGTGTTGTTACGTTGGAATCAATTATACCCTTTGAACGACAGTTTGACCTTTTGCTTCGATGACGTAAGTACTCTGTGTGTACTCTATCGCTCATGCTGTGTAGTTCATCGCTCTATGCGCGTTCGCGTACGACGTCAGCTTTCGCTAACGCTCAGCTCGTGCTCCAGCAACGTCGTCTCGTCGCTTGAGAAGTGAAAGGCGCCATTCACGCTCTTGCCTGCGAGCACGTGCGGTAGCCAAATGTGGTCGTCCGCCCACATCTTGTCGTACGGGATGTCAGGGACATCAAACCACTGAGGCTTCATCTCGTCGCTATCGGATGGTTCGCCCTCGTACGTCGCCGTCATGAACACGTGCACTTCCTGCACAAACGTACACACGTACACACAAACAAACAACACACGGATGCCCGAAACGCGTCAGTACCTGAACAGTAGCTCCCCCTCACAAACCTGCCAGTCGCAGCTCGCACCAGCACTTCCTTCCCGCCTTCAAACGTAAAGAGCAATTGGCCACGTGGTGCGAGATCGAGCTCGCGCACCTCCACGTTTGCCTCTTCGCGGATCTCACGGGCGGCGGCGGCCACGACGCTCGCGTCGTCCGCATCCACTTTGCCGCCGAATCCGTTCCACTTGCCCTGTCCGAAGCCACGCAGCTTCTCGCCAAGCAGCACCTGTGCGATGGAGGCGGCCTGGGGCGGCGTGCCGACGCGCTCGCGTACAATGAACGCGAGCGTCAGCACTTTGCGTGGCAGGCGTGTGAGCAGCGCATGCATGGTTGCTTTTGTTTGATTTGGCGCCAGTTATGTGGCAAGTTCACGTGGCTCATGTGGCACAAAGTAGCGAATTGTACCACATTTGTGGGGTGATGTTGCTGCCAAAACTCATTTTTGGAGCCAAGAATTGGAACACCGTACCACAAACCAGGCGAGAAGCAACTGCCGCTTCAAGTCACGCATCCTCCACACGCTCTCGTAGTATGTGATGCCTTGCTTAAATGTTCTCTGCGTATCTTGCCGTATGCAATCCTCTGTTGTCTTTGCAAAAGACTCACAACTGTTTAGTGTACTGTCTCAATTCATACCGATTCGATTGTGCATATTGACCATGTATGCCAGGAAAGGTATCTCTGGCTGGTGCGCATTGCAGCAGCCATGTGAAGCTCATTCCGCAATTCGCGCGCCAGACACCAAGCGCCGCCACCCCCACGTTTCCGAGCCACAAAGGACCTTTCTCGCCCTTTCCGCACCAGCCAGCCACGACGACCACCCGCGGCGCAGTCATGCTCCTGTTCGTGGCGCTCGTGTCGGTGCTCGTGCCGCTGTCGCTCTGCGTCGTGCCCGCGCTCGCACGTCTCACGGTCTTCCCGCTGCTCACGAGCCTCGTGAACCGCTTCGCGTCTGCGTATTTACAACCGTGTCTGCGCGTCGAGTACGCGTTCGGCGCGTGGGAGACCGGCCCGGACGCCCCCAGTGGCGTCACGATCTCGCTCTTCTTTGTCAAGCTTGCCAACGCGTTTCTTGCGACGCTCGCGTTTGCGAAACAAGGCGTCGCCCCCGCTGTGCTCAAGGCGGTCGAGATCAAACAGCTCACGCTCCACCTCGCGACGACGTGGAAGGTCGTGGTCGAGGTCGAGGATGTCGAGGTAGACGCGACACTGGTCGACCCGAACGGGGCGGGTGTGTTTGAGGTCAAAGACGCGGTCGTGATGAAGCTCAACGAAGCAAATGGCTGGCTCACCCGCCTCCTTGCCGAGAAAACTAAGGTTGAGAAGCAGCAGCAGCTCGCAGCGCAGGCGAGCCCTCCCAAGGCGTTTTCGTTCAAAGACCGAGTCGTCCAGCTCATCATGGCGCAAGTCGAAGTGAAGATCACGAACGTGCGCGTGAATGCGACAAACGCGGTCCAGCCGCTTGCTGCGGAAGGGACTGTTGCTGCGCCACCGACGCGTGCGACTGTCGCAGTCGGCGAGCTGGAGCTCAGTACGCTGGTGAAGCACGAGGACGCGCACGAAGCGCTCGAACTCGTGTTGACGTCCGAGGACATTCACGTGCAGTACACGATCCGGGTCAAGGACTTTGGTGTGCACGCTCAGAAGATTTTAGACGAGAGTGCGAGTGCGACTGCGCCGGACGCACTCAAGGGCGGTCCGAGCGACGGCGCCGTCGCGCTGTTGACTCTCCCAGAGCTGGAGCTGAAGGTCGAGGTGCCGCCAATGGCGCGTGTGCTTGGCATTGTTGAGAACATTGCGCCCGTGCCGCTGACGAAGCGTCTCTGCCGCGTCGAGCTCGTGCTAAGCGGCACCAACCGCGTGACACTGGCTCGAGAGATGCTCGCGAGCGTGCTCCGTGATCTGTACGTTCCAGTCCTGGACCACCAGACGCTCGTCAAGTCGATTCGTCTGCACGAGTCAGACAAGGCAGCGACGAAGCCGACGACAGCAGAGGAACGCGCGTTCTACGTGGGGAACTACAGCAAAGTGGACTCGAACGCCTCACTGTCGGCAGACGAGAAGAAGACACGCGCCGCCAAGCTGGCGAAGATTGAAGAGTCGCTGTCGCTGGACGACGTTGTCAAGCTGCGCAGTCACGCGCTGGGCTTGGCAGCGTTCTTCCGCACTGGCCAAGACGAGTTGTCGCTCGCTGATGCGATCACCGTCGCGCAGGAGTGTGCAACAAAGCCTGAGAACATCCAGTTCAAAGCGATGCAGATCGCGCTTCGCCTCGAAAGCCTCAGTGTCGGGTTCGTCGAAGCGGACGCGCACGTGGCTGAGTTTGTGTTCTCGAGCTTTGGCGTGAACTTGTCGACGTTCGCAGTGCCAGACAGCGACAACAAGCGCACGCAGGACATTGAAGTGATGCTGGAGCACATCCTCTTTGTCGTGAACAAGACGTCGTCTGCAACCAGCCCTGCGGCCTCGCCAGCGTCGAAGATTGTGTTTGGGGACTTTAGCCGCGTCGCTGCGCAGTCAGATGCGCTGACGCGACCGCAAGTGCTGACCGCGCACATTGTGCAGTACCAGACTGGCAAGCAGTCGATCGAAGCTGGGCTGAACCACCTGCAGGTCGTTGTTGCTGCGGACGCGCTCGAGTATTTCTTGATGAGCGTCGACCGCCTGAGCACGAGCGCGAACCAGGCGATGGCGGCGGCACGGCCTGCGTTCGAAGCGATCGTGCCGGCCGAGAAGCCAGGGGCAGAAGCGCTCGCCGTGAAGCCCGATGAGAAGGAGGCGAACAACAAGGCAAAGATTGTGTCGATGGCGCCGTTCAGCCTGCTCGGCGGCAAGGAGCTGGTGCTGCGTGTCGCAATGGACGACTGCCACATTTTCCTCACGCCAGCGCGCACGTTCGCGAAGTCGTTCTACTCGGACATTGCCATGAACGCGTCGCACAGCGACTCGGTGGTCAACTGCCGCATCGACTTGCCGCTGAGCGCGCGCGTCCAAGTCGAGAGTACGCAGACCAAGGAGTCCGTGGAGCTCAAGGCGACGACGATCGGTGTCCTCGCGCGGTACATTGACGGCTCGGACGAGTCCGAAGCGCTACTGGCACCGACGGTTTTCTCAGTTAACTTTGTGCTCGAGCAGGACGCAGCGGACCCGTACCTGTGCCACGAGAAAGTGTCGATGCAGATGCCGGACTTTGTGTTTGCATTCTCGGACCTGAGTCTTGCGCTCGTGGGCTCGTGCCTGCAAGCCCTCGGGAGCATGCAAACGACGACTCCGGAGCAGGCCCAGCTCAAGCTCGAGAGCAAGCTGAAGCAGGACGAGATGCGCCGCCAAGCTGAGCTGGATGTCATCCTCGCTCGCATGCGCCGTCTCTTTGAAGACATCGACACGAACCAGAACGGGCAGATCGAGCTGAATGAACTGCTGCTGCTGCTGCGTCGCGTGAAGGTCGGCGATTCGCTGCTCGAGAGCGAGCTTGAGTACTTTGTGCGCGTGCTCTTTGACGAGATTGACCGTGATGGCAACGGGTACCTTGAGTTTGACGAGCTGCGGTCGTTCCTGCACGACGACCTCTTGGCGATGAACGAGTTACCTGGGAGCGGTGATTACACCGGCACGAGCACATTGAGCGGTAAGCTGAACCTTCGTGGTGGCGAGTACCGATCGACCGAAGTGCTGGAGAAGCTGTGCGACGCGAGGATTACGAATGTCGACCAGTTCAAGGAGTTTATGGCGAAGCCAAACGTCCAGGCGCGCTTCTGGGACCTGTTTGAGAGCGAGACGCGTGTGGTGGACCACTCGTTCGGTGACCAGTCGCCTCTGGACGTGCAGAAGAAGCTCATTCGTCTGCTGCAGAACTACGACGCTGCACAGTTTTGCTGGGAGACGGTCATCGAGCCAAGTATCGGCAAGCAGGAGCAGGAGAGCGTGATCACCGCGTGGCTCGTGCAGCCATTCACGCACTGCGGTGGTGTAAGCGAGTACCAGAGTGCGGCTCGCGTGATTGCAAAGCGCAAGCGTGAAGGTATCTTTGGTGCTGCACTGGGCGAGACGGAGCACCTCGTTGCGATTGCTCAGCACGCCTCGCCGACGAAGAAGCAGCTCAAGTTCTCGACGGACTTGCAGATCGGTAATCTTCGCTTCGTGCTGACGGACGCAGAACTGCCAGCGCGCTTCTGCCGTGGCGACTTGGCCGTGAGCGATGTGACGCTGTCGTTCGAGCTGGGCGGGAAGGAGATCGACGAGGCGGGTCCGGTCGACTGGGTCGGACTCGCGACGTCCCAGACATCCGAGTGGACCGCGTTGTTTGGTGTCCACTTGGCCGCGTCGTGCTACAGTGAGCTGGCGTCCGACATGGATAGTGTGGTCGAGCCGTGGGAGCTGGTGGCGGGTTTGAACTCGGTCGAGGGCGAGAACGGCTTCTCTGTCCTCGTTGAGGCTGCGAAACGGTTCCAGATCAACGTGACGCCAGAGCTGCTCAAGACGTACCGCACGCTGATGGACGTGGTGGACGGCGAAGCGGACCAGGATGCGCTGCAGATGTACCAGGAAGGCGTGAGTTCTGCGCTGACTGCGCGGACCCAGAAGGGCCCAGAGTGTATGGTGCAGAACCTCACGGGCTGCAAGCTGACGCTGCGTTTGAACGGCGAGCCGGACGAGATCGTCGTGGAGTCGAACGACCGCGTGTACGCGAGCAAGAGCGCGCTCGTTGACGGGAAAGCGACGCTGGACAGCTTGAAGGTCGCGCAGTGGGGTGAGACAAGCACAGCAATGGGGTTGCCCGTGTTTGGCAGCGTGAACCTTCCCGTCATGAGCGACACGGTGCTCCCGTCGACGCTGTTCGTGTCCGCGTTCTGCCGCTTTGAAGACCCGCTGAAGCAACGGCTGATGTTCAAGTCGAACTTGTTTTTCTGCAACCACAGCTCGCAGGTGTACCAGGTCAAGTACCTGGTCCTCGGTAGCGCTGGCCGCGAATCCATCACGTCGCCGGTGTTTACGCTGCGTCCGAACGAGCGCATGTCGTTGCCGTTAACACTGCTCATGGGTATGACGGAGATCTACGCGCGTCCCGAGCACTTTGACCAGTGGATCGTCAAGGCGTCGCTGAACAACGACATCTTGACGTCGCCGGAAGCGATCAGCGAGCTGAACGAGTACGAGAAGGCGCGCGCCGACGCGGCGCAGCATCGTCGTGGCGGCACCATCGTGTTTGGCGAGACGGAGGAGAGCTGCACGAAGGTGCTGAAGCAGCTCGCGCCGAACATGTTGATCCGTCGCTGGCACTTGCGCTCGCACTTTGAGTGGGAAGTGTCGCTGCTGCCGCCGTTCGTCGTGCGCAACTCGCTGCCGTACAAGATTGAGTACCGCTTCATGGAGTATCGCTCCAAGTCGACAAAGAACGTGAACGCAGAGTTCAGTCGTATCGAGCGGGTGCTGCGCGCCGAAGAAGCGCCGGCTGCAGGCGACGAAGTGCTCGCTGGTGGGGTCGAGTCGGGCCAGGACATTGAGATTGCGGGCGTCTCGTGTCTCGCGCCTGGGTACATTTCGGTTCGTGTCGTGTCACCAAATGCCGCGTCGCCGTGGTCCAAGCCGATGCTGATGGCGATCCACGCGCCGCTCGAGCAGTTCTCCATCGCACGCGAGCTCATCGCGCTCAGCAACGGCGCGCAGTTCAGCGTCGACCGGCTCTCGCTGCCAGGACTGCCGCGTGTCGTGCGGTTCTTCAGCCCGTACTGGGTCATGAACAGCACGTCATTTGACTTTGCGCTTGCGTCGACTTCGCCTGGTGCGAAAGCAAGTACGTTTGTGCCGCTCGACGTGCCGAGTGAGTTTACGCACCCGATCATCACGTCGCTCGAACACGACCGGCTGGGCCTCAAGCCTATTGCGATCACCAACAAGCGGCCGGCGGCGTGGGGCTTCTTGGGGAAAGTCACCGAGTCGTCGTACAGCACGTCGTCGCTGACAGAGGACGTGGTGAAGAGCGGGACGTGGTCGGAGCCGATGAACACGACGACGATCAACACTGTGGGCGAGTTCGTGTGCGGCCCAGCAGTGTTCGCTGTCAAGGTGGAAGGGCTGTTTGGCATGTTTGAGCAGGGCGTGGGTTTGACGCTGAGCCCACGCTTCTACGTGCAGAACCGCACGCGCGAGAAGATCTTCTTGCAGAGCTTCGGGTCGACCGAGGCGGACGTGGAGAAGGTGAGCGACCTCTTTGAGAAGCGCAACGCCGCCGACGTCGAGGCGTTCCAAGTCGCGATCGAGAACGGCGAGACAAGTCCAGTGTACCACTTTGCGCCGCTGAAGAAGGGCGAGGCGCTGGCGGCGTGCCAGAAGTTCGTCTCGCTCTCATTCTCGAGCGAGTGGGGCGGCGACGCGACTGAGAAGTGGTCGTTTGCGATCCCCATCAACTCGGCCGGCGACCTGTACGTGCAAATGTACTCGCCGTCGCGCCAGAAAGACATTATCTGCCAAGCGAGCGTGCAGGTGATCGACATGTACGTGTACGTGATACTGAGCGACGTGTCGAGCTCGCCGCCGTACCGGATCGAGAACTTTACGCCGTTCACGATCGACTGCGCGCAGTTGGGCGAGTCGTCGCTCTTCAAGCGCGCGGACAAGGAAGAGAGTGTGACTGTGAAGCCTGGCGAGTGGCACTCGTTCGCGTGGTACAATCCGCTCTCGAAGGACCGCAATGTCGAGATCCGAGTGTCGCACCGCGACGCGCCGCACCCCAAGACCAAGACGTACGACATTGACTATGTCGGGTACCACGAGCCGCTCACGCTCGAGCTGGCGCCAGATGGCGACAAGGCGTCGAAGAAGAAGTACGAGCTCGTGGTGCAGGTCGTCGTGGACGAGAGCACGCGCGTGTTCAAGTTTATGGAGAAAGTGCTCGAGATGAACCGGCTCGAGAGCCAGGAAGCGCAGTTTGAGAACGAGTTCCAGCAGCGCAAGATGCTGTACGCGTCGTCATTCGACATCCGCCTCGCTGGCTTTGGGCTGTCGCTGCTCGACGGGTTCCCGCAAGAGGTCTTCTTCGCGTCGCTCGACGTGCTGCAAGTGCAGAAGGCGCCGGCGTCGCTCGAGTGGGTCTTCTCGATCTTCAACCTGCAGCTGGACGACATGCTCACGACCGCCAAGTTCCCAGTGATTTTGAACCCGATCGACGCGGGCTACAGTGACAGATCGGTCGGGAAAGACCCGAAGCCGCTGCTCCGGCTCGTGCTGGACGCAGATCTCGCCGCGAAGATTGGCACGTACAAGCTTCTGGACGTGGACTTGAGCAGCGTGGCGCTCAAGGTCGACATTGACTACCTCGTGAACCTCGTGAAGCTACTCGAGCCGTACTTGGTGTCGGACGCGACGGTCGCGAACCGCACCGCACAGACGCTCGAGCAGACACTGAACCGGCACGTGCCGCCCGTGCCGATCATGCAGCTGACGGTGGACGGCAACATCCACCACGACCTCGTATACTTTGACATCCTCCGCATCCACGCGATTGCGATCGACCTCGAGTACTCGATCACACGCAAGGACATTGTGTCGTCGACTGGCGGAGGCCGGTCCGTGGTATTTGGGTTCCTGAGCCAAGTGGTTGGGCTCGTTGGCTCGAACTTGAGCGGCTCGCCGACACTAAGCTTCAGCGAGATTGTGATTGCGCGCTGCTTCTCGACCAAGCAGCGGCTGCAGAACCAGTTGGTCCAGAACTACATTCGCCAGGGCGTGCTGCAGGCGTATCGGTTGGTTGGCAGCGCCGACATCATTGGCAACCCGATTGGGCTCGTGGAAGATCTCGGCTCGGGTGTGCTGCAGTTCCTCAAGATCACCAAGGGCGAAGTGCTTGGGGACTCGCAGACGCGCGGCGAGGGCGTCAAGGTGCTCGGCAAGACGATCGTCAAGTCGGGAGCGTCGACAGTCGCGAAGATTACGGGCTCACTCGACCGCTTTGTCGGTGAGTTTGCCGACGAAGACGACAGTGCAAGCAAAGAAGACGAGAAGCCGGCGACTGGCATTGCGCCACTCGATGGCGGGATCCAGTTCGCCAAGGACTTTGGGAAGGGGCTCACTGGTATCTTTACAAAGCCCGTGCAAGGCGCGATGAGGGGCGGCGTGACTGGGCTCGTGCAGGGCACAGTGTCGGGCATCGCTGGCCCAGGTGTCGTGCTGCTGAAGCGACTGACGTCGACGACGCACAGTGTGGCGCTCGGGGTGCAGTCGACTGTTGTGGACCGATCGCCGTTCGGCGGTCGTCGCCGTGCTCCGAAGCAGATTGTGAACAACAAGCTGATTGCCGAGTTTGACGCGTCGCACTACCAGCCGCGGCGGCTGCAGCTCGAGGTTGTCGGCGCCAGTGGGCTCCTGTCGGACGACTCGTGCGACCCGCTTTGTGTCGTGCGCGTGGACAACAAGGTGGTTCTCAAGACGCGCGTGCTGTACAACACGCTGAACCCAGTGTGGCAGGAGAAGGCGCAGCTCGAGCTCACGGGCCGCGAGGAGGAAGTGCAGTTCGTCGTGAAGGACTCGTACGGCGGCGCGATCGACAAGACGATAGGCAAGACGGTGCTGACGATGGCGCAGCTGCGCGACGATTTTAAGCCACCCGAGCACTCGTCGAACCTCGCCGAGTGGGTCAAGACTGGCGTGAAGCCCAGTGACACGAAGAAGAACGTGAGCCACCAGGTGAAGGAGAAGGAGTACGACCTGCTTGTGTCCAAGTCGCCGCGCGGTGGCTCAGCGCTGCTGTCGCTCGGCGGGTCGGCGTCCAAGTTGCGTGCGGCGGAGAACGAGTACCAGGTGATTGTGACGATCGTGAGTCTCGAGGACCTCAAGACGGACAGTTCGAGCGGCGGTGGCATGCTCGGTCTCGGCAACCTCGTGAGCAGCACGCCCAACATCTCGCCGTACGTGTCGGTCCACGTCGGCTCGAACGTGAACCGCACGAACATTGCGAAGATCAAGTTTGCGTCGCCGGATAAGAAGACGTTCATTGGCAGCGCCGAGTGGAACGAGACGTTTACGTTCCCGTACTCGTCGCACGAGTTTGAGAACCCCAAGGTGCCGCCGGCAGTCACACTCTCGCTCAAGGACAAGAGTATGCTGCACGACGAGCGTCTCGGCCGTGCGTCCAAGCTGCTGCACCCGTCGATGGTCGGCGCGCCAGCAGTCGTGGAGCGGCTCAAGCTGACGGCCAAGGGCGACGACACGGGCGCCGTCATTGGGTTTGTGAACGTCAAGGTGGAGCTCGTGTCCGCGTCCGTGGCGACAGCGACAATGACGACGCCGCCAGGAGAGCCGGAGGAGGAGGAGACCAAGAGTGACGACGCGTCGCCCAAGACGCCCAAGCGGGCGCCGCCAATCGGGAACCTCAAGGCGGGCAAGATCCGCGTCGCGTGTGAGTTTGTATAGTTGGAAAGTTGAAAAGGGGTTGGTTGGTCCATAGTGAGAAGAAGTGAGCAAGTCGGCAGCCACGCTGCGTATGCTGATGTACGAATGTGCGAAAGTGGCCACAAAGTGTGAATTTGTTCATACGCTCACTCAGTCACTCAGTCACCTCCACTCCACTCCACGACCACTGATCGATCGCCATCTCCACCCTGTCATGTCGCTCACTGGCTCTCACTCCGCTGCCACATCGTCCTTGCCAACCTGAAGCACCTGAGCCCCATGGCCAATGTGCGTAATGAAACTTGTGGGCTTGGGGAACGTGTGGTCGCCAAAGATGTGCGTCGGGTACCCAGCGTCGAGCGCCGCAAGCAGCGGCCCTGCGCTCTCACGACGCAAGAGCGCGACAATGCAGCCGCCAAAGCCGCCGCCAGTCATGCGCGCGCCAAAGACGCCCGGGACCGCACACGCGAGGTCCACAAGCGCGTCCAACTGCGGCGTGCTCACTTCGTAGTCGTCCCGCAGCGACGCGTGGCTCGCCACCATGAGCGCGCCCGCATCCGCGTACTGGTGCGCGTTCACGAGCGCCACTGCGGCGACCGTGCGCTCGTTCTCGGTGATCACATGCCGCGCGCGTCGGTAGACCACGTCGTCCTGGAGCTCCGCCCGCACGGCGTCCAGCTGCGCCATGGTCGCGTCCCGGAGGTGCGTCACAGTGGGGAACTGGCGCTGGAGCGCTGCGACTGCTGCACGACACTGCTGCACGCGCGCCTTGTACTCGCCACCGCTGAGCTCATGGTTCACGTTCGAATTCGACACGACAATGACCACGTCCGGGTCGACAAACGGCACAGGCGTCGCCGTCTTGGACCGGCAGTCGATCAGGAGCGCGCACCGGCCCTGGCCGCACGACGAGATGAACTGGTCCATGATCCCGCACGGGACGTTGCAGAACTCGTGCTCTGCTTGCTGGCACAGAAGCGCTTTCTGCGTCGCCGAGACGCCCGTGAGCGCCCACGTGCTCTCGAGGAACGTGGCGAACGCGACTTCGAGCGCTGCCGAGCTGCTCAGTCCGCTGCCAAATGGCACGCGGCTCACGACAGCAGCGCGTACGCTGAGGCACGCGCGGCCCGTGTGCCGCAGGTACATGGCGGTCACGCCACGCACGTAGTTGCCCCACGCTGGGAGCCCTGGCGCGAGTGCGCCGCCTTCGGTGGCTGGGAACCGCACGTGTTCGCCTGGGAACTTGGCAGACACGACGTGCGATACAGTCGGATCATTGTCGTTGTTATTGTCGTTGCCGTTGACAGCGCCGGCTGCTGCCTGCGGCGTCGCGACACCGACAATCACTGTGTTCTTGTCGAGCGCGAGCGGCAGCACGAAGCCGTCGTTGTAATCCGTGTGCTCGCCAATGAGATTCACGCGGCCGGGGGCGGTCGCGATCGTCAGTGCTGCACGCGGCAGCTCGCGGAAGCGCGGAAACGATGCGTAGAAAAGCGCCACGGCCTCGTCCACGACGGCGTCGAGCTTGGGGTTCGCGAGCGGCGCTGCATCGGACGAGGGGACCGCCATGAGAGGTGACTGGCGAGTCGACTTGAGTCTCGGAGGGAGGTTGGCGAGTGAGTCGGGAGACCTCGGAGGAGGATTTAGAACGAACATCTGATGGGCGGGAATTCGAACAGCTCAACACCGGATCGGATGGATACTCAATCCAAGCTGTATTTCGAAACTTGAGAATGAAAGTAACGCAATCCTGAAGTTCAAGTTTCGCGCGAGTGACGTGCAAATGAGTGACATGGCTACACTGTCACACATCGGGTCCAACTTCCTTCGAAGGGGTCGCCGCGGCGACGAGCCGCGCGTACACCCCGCCAGTGCGCAGCAGCACCGCGTGGGAGCCCTGCTCCACGATCGCGCCATTGCACACGACGCAGATGCGGTCAGCGTTCTGGATCGTCGAGAGTCGGTGCGCAATGACGAGCGTCGTGCGGCGACGGCGGCCGCTCGGCAGCGCCACGAGCTTGTCGAGCGCGTCCTGGACGAGCTTCTCGCTCTCTGCGTCCAGTGCGCTCGTGGCTTCGTCGAGGATGAGCACTGCGGGGTCCTTGAGGATCGCGCGCGCGACCGCAATGCGCTGCTTCTGGCCGCCTGAGAGCTGGTCGCCCTTCCCGCCCACTGGCGTCGCGTAGCCGTCTGGGAACTGCTAGATAAAGTCGTGGGCGTTCGCGAGCCTTGCGGCCGCCTCGATCTGTGCTTGCGTCGGCCGTGTAGCGTCCCATTCAGCGCTCACACTGTCGCGCTCGCTCCGACGCCCGAGCGCAGTGTTGTCCGCGATCGTGCCCATGAAGAGCGTCGGCTCTTGGCTCACGAGTCCGATCTGCGCTCGGAGACTACGCACATTGAGCTCACGGAGACACACGCCGTCGAGCAGCACGTGGCCGGCTGTCGGGTCGTAGAATCGCTCGACGAGCGCGACGAGTGTGCTCTTGCCGCCGCCGCTTGGGCCGCAGAACGCGACGGTCTCGCCGCTCGCAATGCTGACGCACACACGGCCGAGCACTGGAGCGTCCGGACGACTCGGGTACGCGAAGACGACGTCGACAAACTCGACAGCGCCAGTGCACGCACTCGGCACGACGCCGTCGTCGTTGCCAGCGCTGGTGGACGACGGCGTGTCGAGCACTGCGAAGAGCGCTTGGGCCGTGCCAGTGGCTGTTGCGAGCGCTGAGACGCTCGCTAGGACGTTCTCGAGCCCCATTGCACCCATGAAGAACGCCAGGAACGCCGAGACGACCGCGCCCGGGTCCGTGTCGCCTCGAGAGACCTTCCAGCCGCCGAACCAGAGCCCGATCGTGAGCATACCGTAGATGCAGCCGACAAAGATCGCGAACGCGAGCGCGTGAAACTTGGCGAAGCGGACGTTGATTGCTTCTGCGGCCTTCACGTTGCGCTCGTAGCGCGCGAGTGCGTGCGAGTGGCTCGAGAGCGCAGCCACCGTGCGGACGTTCCGGAGCGTCTCGTCCGCCACTGCGTTCGCTTCCGCGTAGAGCTGCTGGGTCGGCTCAGACTTGGCCGACCGCGCCACAAAGAGGAGGACGACGACTGCGGCCATGAGGGGGAGGACACTGGCGGTCGCGAGCGCAACGTCCCAGCCCTTGACGAGAGCGATGGTGAGGCCGACAGCGAGTGCAGTCGTCCCTTCCGTGACCTCCCCGAGCTCTTCGCCCATCCCCGCTTTGATGCGCACAGTGTCGCTCGAGAGCCGCGTCGTGCGTGTCGTACCACGCCATGTCTAAGACCACTGCTTGGCGCAGGACGGCGTCGCGGAGCTGTGCGACCTGTCGCTCAGCGCTATGGTAGAGCGTGACGTGCGTAACGTACTCAGTCCTGAACGTCACGACCGCGAGGACGGCGTAAGTGAGAGCCGCACGGTTCACAGCCGCGTGGTCGATCGGGAGGAGAGCGAAGGCGTCGAGGACGTCGCCAAAGAGAAGCCCGACGAGTGGCTGGATCCCGCCTTTCAGCGCGGCTGTGACCATGCTGACGCTCAGGAGGAGCACATCGAGAGACGAGGCGAAGCGGAAGAGTGTCGTGACGCGGTAGCTCTTGGGCGGCGGGTGGTCGGCTTTGTCAGACGTGGGGCGAGACGCGACTGTCGGAGTCGTGTCGCTCGTGTTTATCGGTGGTGGTTTCCAAGTGGATTCGTCACATGGGTCTTGAGCTCTGCGAACTGGAGGTGACTGGAGGCCGCTGGCGAGCCAGTCATGGCTTCGGTGGTTTTTGGAGGTTGTGAGTGGTGTTTGGTCGAGGACTTTTGTGCACGTGATAGCGAATAGCAGAGTGACGAGCTCCCTGAGCCTACCACCAGTAGCTGAGCTCCACGAGCGGGCTCCATTGACGATGTCTGCTAGCGGCTCGCTCGTCCAGCAGTAGACGTAAATGTCGAGTGTCGACTCTGTGGTCCGGAGAGTGGTCTTGAGCTTCGCAAAGGATGCCGTGGACTGCTCGACCGACTCGCCGAACCACAACGTCGACACTCGAGTGGTGCTCATGGTGCTCCGCAGGCGCTGTAGGTGGGTGGAGCTTGCGCGCGCGTGCCCTCTGCACGTGCTTGTGCAAGGCTTGTGGAGAGAGACCGAGAAGCTGCGCGACAAGCCCACCCAAAGCCCTCTGCACCGACAAGTTGGAGAGCTTGCTTGAGCCCGCCGCGTGTACTTGCGGTGGGGAGTGTTGGCATGGGTGCAAGTTGGGTCGAGTCCCAAAAAGTTGGGTCGAGTAAAAAAGCAAAATTTAAAATGGATCTTGAAATTCAAAAACAAAAATTGAAAAATGATATCTTTTCAACCAATAAGATCGTTTAAAAATCGTACTTATACATCCCGCTTGAAGGGGTAGGGTTCAATCCAAAAATCAAGTGAACACTCAACTTTCGAAAATACGACGTTGCAAAGCATTCTTGCTTGTGATTGGCGGAATCGCTCT